>JAOVVB010252695.1:0-20136 GCA_028570985.1 Heterobranchus longifilis | reverse complement strand
CCCCCCCCCCCCCCCCCCCCTCCGTTATACAGTTTGGAGCCTGATAAACACGAAGAAAAAAAAAAGACTTTGTGTCGTACCGACAGCTTTGAAGTGGCTTCACAGAGAACGTGGTGGAGGAAAGGAGGGGATTTAAAAGTGGGAGTTTTAAAGGGAAATTAAGGGGGGGAAAAAAAAAAGTGACAAAACAGTACCGGACTGTCTTCATGTCTGCAAGGGTTTTTCTGAGCGACCCCTCCTTTTCTCCAGTACAACTGGACAACAACTTAGAAACACGACCAAAAGACTGACACCACAAAAAAAAGAGAGAGACAGTGATCAGACAAGCGTCCAGCTCCTGCTCCGGCCCTCGCTTGTGGGCTTCTGTATTTTTAGTAACCATCCATCCATCCATTCATCCAGTCCATTCATCCATCCATCCACCTGGTAACTGTGTAAACTACATTCCTTTGCAGTGCCATAGCTTTGCCGCGTCCTCTCACACCATAACAACAAAAACATCATAGTGGACAGGATGACATACACAAACAAAATGTAAAAAAAAAAAAAAAAAAAAAGGCAAACAAAGACCCTCACATCCCCCCCCACTCACTCGTCCTTTTTTTTTTCAAGTCTGACCCTATTTTTTTTCGCTCGTCATCTTTCTCTTCTCCTTCCATCTTTTTCTGGTCTCTTATGACGAAGATGAAGTCGGAGTGGAGCTGGCCTTTTTTTGGTTGATTAAGTCCACGTAGAGTTCTGAGCGCAGGAAACGGGGGTATGAGTCCTTCTCCATCAGCCCGTATATCCGCCTCTGCGCGAGGTCAAAGCAGGAGCGTGTCACATTCTGCAGGTTGTCCTTAGTGTGATCTCTGGTGTACGAATCCAGATTTACCTGCAGAGGAAAAGAATGAAACAAATACTCTTTATTTTGAAGAAATAGCAAGAGGGACAAATGCATGTTTTCTTTTTTTTGCAGGAGGCTGTTTTGATGCCACCCCCCCACCCCCCCCTGTATCCATATGTGTGCACTCTCACTTACCTCTTTACAAGACTGGATAGCGATGTATTCTGCAAAGATCTTCTTGGCTTTTGAGGCCATCTTGGACTGCGACTTGATCTTCTTGTATTCCTCACATGCTAGCCAGAATTCCAGATTCTCCTCGCTGAACTCCGTGCGCAGGAAAGCTCTGAACGCTGCCAGACCATCTGAAGGAAAGCAGAGAGGAGGAGGAGGAGAATAAACAAGAGGAGAGTTGACTAGAGTGCCATGGCAACCTCACAGCTGAAGCCCTCCTTGGAGTTTCAGCGCTTAAAATAGCTCCGTGACGGCCTTTTGAGTCATGTGGTTGGAATAAAGTGAAAAACCTAACAACACTGCTGCACATATTGAAGTCCTCAACATCCTTTAAGTGACATCACCTCCCCTTCAGCATGACATATGCATTCCCCGATACTCATGCTGTGAATGAACAAAGACATGGCTGTTCTAGTGTAAGGGGGGGGAAAGGACTAATTCTGGCACTTTTTTTTTTTTTTTTTTTTTTGAAAGTTTCGGTTCGGTTAATGATTAGAGGAAGAAGGCATCCAGAAGAAAGAATAGCAGGAAGCCGTGCCCGCCCACTTCTCCCGTCTGCACCTTTCCGTTCCCATGAATCACCCACGCTGATAAGCAGCAGAGCCGATGCACGCGGTCATCTCTTACCTCATTCTGGTAAGCAGGAGTGAGGTAAGAAGTGGAAGAGAGGAAATAAGAAGGGGGAGAATAAAGAGGCCAACGGAGCAGAATGAAGAACAGATGTAGCGCTGGCTTTGGATCAGCTTCTTTTTTTTTTTTTTTAAAAAAAAAGGAGTGGGACTGAACCGTGAAAGATGAATTATGAAAAAAAAAAAAAAAAAATAGCAACACACTTGCAGGTTGCCTGTTTTAGTCTCCCTTCTTTCTCTCTGTGTAACGCATGGACGCATGTCTGTTGGGATTAGGGAAACTTGATGCAAGCTGCCTATTCACTGCAGCACTCTGTGTGTGTGTGTGTGTGTGTGTGTGTGCGTGTGTGTGTGCGTGTGTGTATGTAATCCATATATCAGTACATATATCAGTGCCTCATGCAAGCACTGTATGTCTATATTCACCCACTATTGAGAATAATATTGCACTAAATAATCATCAAATCAAAAAGGCAGATGATTACCATAAAGGAGGGAGAAGATGCAAGACAAAAGAGAGAGAGAGGGGGGTGGTGGGGGGGTTGGAATAAGAAAAAGGAATTAAAAGTAACTTACATTTGTGTGTCAGCAGCTTGTCAAGTGAGTCCCCCCATTTCAGTGCTTCCTCCGGGGTGGGCCTGCAGATAAAAGCAGAGCGATTCTTTAACAAGCCCATCTCTGCCAGGTTTCTCATTGTGTGACCCATCCGCAGAACTTTGTCTACGTGCTGGATAGATGAGTAGGTAATTCCTCTCTGTTGGCTTGCTTCCACTCTAGTCTGTGTCCACTGGTCTTCCTCTCTCATGCGCTTCTGCTTTATGAAAGAGCCATGAGTCTATCTGTTTCACCCTGCATGGTGGGGGTAGGCTTTTATACTCCCACTCAATGCAACTTGGAAGGCGGGAGGGGAGGGGCTCCGGCCGGCCAATGGGGATGTGTTGTCGGGTTTAGAGACCTCCTCCCCCCACCAGTGTCTGTCTGCCCCCTGCTGCCTCTCATTCTTTCTGTATCCTGCTGTAAAAGCATGCCTCTTTACACTGTAATACACATCTGAGGCCTTATTTCACAGTAATTTCAGATACTTTTTTAGTCCATTTGGACATTTTTTCTGTGCCTTTTGATAATGGTTTTGAGTTTTAGCAGACACTCTGACAAATTGCATTTGCTCTTATAATTTACTATTTTGTTTCTCTTGTTGTCGTGTGTTTTATAACATGTATGATTGCATTTATGTGTTGAAGCAGCTGCTTGGTTTATACTGTTATAAGAGAAATGTTTTATTATTTAATATTATATTACATATATATATATATATATATATATATATATATAAGGTTATCATTCTCATATCATTATCATAATGTGTACAGCTATTTTTGCACTATTATTCCCATATCACTACCATTATTACCATAATGTGTATAGCTTTTGCATTTACATATTATAAGGTAGCATAATGTGTAGAGCTTATTCTTGTATTTTGTACATATTTCTTAAAAATGTTACTGCACTACTCTACGTATCAAGTGTTTTGAATTTTAATTAAACATATTTCCTATGTAATAAAAAAAAAACACAGCCAAACAATCCAATGTCCCTCCTTCAGACGCGTCGTTGTTATACATAAAATACTCTCTCATTCATTTTATTAATGCCACACATTACAAGCACACTCCCATCTATACTGCCCACATGTCTGTCTCTTCCATGGCCAGATCATCCGGAACACAGTCTCACACACACCCCCACATGCACATGCTGTCAGGAAGTGGCCACTTACTTGACTGACTTCATAGATTTGTCTAACTTGCCGGCTGGGTTGCTTCCTGGGGATTCATTCCTCCTCCGCAGGAAAGCCAGCCGATTCTTCATGTCTTTGGCCCTGGGTGAAAGGAAGATGGAAGAGAGAAAGAAGGAGAGAGTTGGCATGAGAGGGGACAAGAGTGAAAGAAAGATGTATGAATATGAGGAGAAGGAGGGGAGGGGGGGAGTTGAGACAGGACAAGGGGGGAAATGGAATGAGGATGAATGATAAAGTAGATAGAAGAGGTGGACAAAAAGAGACATGGGAAGAAAGTGTGTTGAGTCCAAAGTCCAAAGTCCACAATTAAAACAATCCAAGGCAAAGAAAGCACCCATTAAGTTCTCCAGGACTGTAAATCCACATGAAATCAAACCCACAGAAGCCAGAAAAGATGAAAATAAATGTTGTGTTGTGTACATTATAAGTCTTCAGCCAGGTGTGTTGCTATGGTGGGACAGAACTTTTCCAAAAGGCGAACGTCAAGCTCCCTTTTCCTCGCTTTGTGTCAGCGCCTCGCCTGTCAATCTACTATCTCTAACAGTCTTTCCTGGAGATGCGTCCCTGGCAGGTTCCTCGGCAGGGACTGAGCGAATGTGTCAGAGAAGGAGGAGAGAGACTCAATCCTCACTCCTCTGTTTCATCACGCCATTCTGCGTGTGCCTAGAGGGGTTGCTGAGAGGGAGCTGACCCGGGGCCGAGGCAACAGGGCACAGTGACCTCCTCACTCCTCCGCTTGCCTCCGACAAGCAGCACCCAAAATCCTCCTGACCGCCCACCTCACCTGGCTCACCTTCCTCTAACCATCACGCACGCACACGGAGACCAGCCGCTGCACAAGCGCCACCTTAAATCTCACACAAGGTGATACACCAACCCCTCGGTCCCCACGGGCCCCTTCAGAATCCTGCGCATTCCCATAATCCCATGGTACGTGTCCTGGCTTTTCCCGACCTGGAGCACGTGCTGCCTCATTGGGATGTGACCTCACTCAACACCCATTTCCTGAGTCCCTGCTTTTGATTTCCACTGTGGATTGGCTGGCCCGCTAATAATGCAGCGCGGCAGTGTGCGCTCGCCGGCCCTAATCACTGCAAGCTGTGCCAACCCACGGGCCCCAGGAGAGCATGTACACCCCAAATTAAGAAACAAGGCTGCCAGTTATAGACACTTATCATTCAAACATGCACACACACACACACAGGGGGGGGTGGAAGAACACACAACAGCGGATTAACACTGTACATGAGTATACTTGAGGGGATGAAAGAACGCCCACACAGACATTTCAAAGAACCCCCCCCTGCTGCACCTGTGCCAACTCATGCCCACTTCACTGGTGCTTTCATGCCAGTCACAGGTGTTGGAAAACTCCCAGTCTCCACCAGTGTGTGTGTGTGTGTGTTAAGGGGAGAGAGGTAATTTATGCATGCGTAAATGCGTGGCGGTCACACAGAGCGGCTGCCGATCTGAACAGAGAACACAGTCAGCCGTCCGATGTGAGTTTTTCCAACTGCCGCAGGAGAGGAAAGGTAGAAACATGCTCCATACACATGATACAACATGACTGCAGGAGCAGCTGAATAGCTCCTTTAAAATCAGGATGAGTGCGACTTTGTGGGTGTATTGATTTGGCTGTGTTTGGGTTTGGGGGGTTCAGATGGTGCAGATTAGTCGACGCAGAGAGCCACAAGAGGCCTTTTTGAGAGCACTTGTCCAGGAGAGTAGAACTGCCAAATGAGTAGGGCTGGGTATCGTTTCAAAAATAGGATACTATACCAGTATATACCAGTAGTACTACCGATACCAATAGATACCTTTTTTTCCGACCTTATTCGAGAACCATCATGTGAATGGAAGCATTCAGTTGCGTAAAAATGCCACCACCACTCCTCCCCATCCAAATGATTTTTACACAAATGCATTTTTAAAGTGTTTGAATTAGTTTTGAACGTTTTGGTGGCATCTCAGCAAACTGAACTGCCAACTTTGTGAAATACACAGCGCTTGACTTCACCACACCACAGACTGTATGGGTGTGAGCTTCACATGTCACATTACATTGCAAGCAAAACCATACAAATAGCTTTTTTTTTTTTAATTTTTTAAATCTGGGTACCAAAAGAATCAAATGCAGTTATCGTTTCACTGGCGAAGTTTCAATTCTATTTGGTACTGGGTTATTTCAGCCGATACCTTAAAAGTATCGAGTACTGATACCCAGCCCTACAAATGAGTGACTTAGAGAAAATGTATGTACTACCAATACATGAAAAAAAAAAAAATAATGCATCGGTGTGACATCTAGAAGCAGCGATGTGGATGTTTTTTTTCCTCTCTCGGGAAAGAGAAATTCCATAATGAATTCTACATCTAATCCTAAGGCGTATCTAAACGTCCACAGCATCACTGATGGAGAGATGACTCATCCATTGATTGAAATAACGTAAGTGTCCTGTATGAAGCAGGCTTAAACCAGATGCTGGCATGCTGAACATCAGGCCTCTCTTTCACTGGAAACAACAGGGTGCTCTAACGCAATCTCCCGGTGAATTGCTTGCCAGCCTGAAGTACTACCCAAATAAAAAACTACCTTGCTGTTAAATAAACCCGTAACATCGGAGCAGGATTCATTAGATTGTTCTATTTTTAGCTTGCACTCAAGGCAATTAGGTCTTGAGCTGTGCATGTGTTAAAGACAGCCTCCGTCTTGCCAGTGCATGTGAGGAAGAGACGTATTTTATAAGGGCTGGAAAATATTTTGTTGGCCTGACAAGAGACTCTTTTATTATTTATGTCTGGATTTATACAAGCTGAGCCCGTGTGGGTATGATGTGACAGTGATGTCATAGCAACAGTCACTTTAAGGGAAATGTATGTTTCTATTCTGCCACCATGTGGGTGTCAGTGGATATTGCAAAACACAAAGAGTTGACATTTTCCGTCCTCTAGCAGCAGATTGCTTGCGAGGCATTCTTCTTCCCAATAGTTGGTGTCAACACTGGAAACAACTTGAGCTTACATCCTCCCATGATTTATCTTTCCACTTATTTTCAGAAACTCAAATGCAGCGGCGGCACCATTCTTGAAAACAAGTGATACAAGTGATATGCTGCCTCATTTAAACCACTACAAGCTGGCAACACTGTGTGCACTGAGTGCAGGAAAAATGTTCTCTGTAAAAGTCTGCATGTCAGGTAATGTGTCATACTGCAGGAGGTGTGAAACTCAACTGATACAGGCATAAATGAAACTGCTTGTGTGGTTATTAGCTCAATGGAAGCAACTCCAACTTGAAGGAGGGCAACGTAATACTCCTCCCTCAATGTGGGCGGACACATCCTTCATCATCTGAACAGCGGCAATCAGTGGGCTACATTCATGTCTGTGACCTCCAGACGTAGAGATTTGCATTTATGTGCTGCGTTCCATTTACCTCGGAAGTCGGAGCTGGGAATGACGTCACAGTACAAGTCGGAAAACCATAATTTAACAGGGTGGGCGGACTGTGGTTTGCTCTAGCCAGATTAGCTATTGTTAGCAACAACAGTTGATAACCAAGTCTTATGCAGTATTTTAAAACACATAAAAAAACACCATAGCAACATCCACAGATAGAAGTTGGACAGTACTGTGTGTATGACGGATTTAATGAGACAAAAATAAGACAGAAGTGCTAATAAACAGTATATTACCACAGCTTTGAGTTGGATTTTGAGGTCAGGGTTGGTGAGGTACTTTCCGAATCAGAAATACGACTTCGGGGGGCGTTTCAGCTGAAATTTACGACTGGGAACTCCGACTTCCCACTTCAAATGGAACGCACCATTATAACACCAGAGATTTGCATTAACAAAGAGGAAACACTATTAGCATGTTGAGTAAAACCTCCTTGGGTGAAACTCTAAACTCTAAACAGGAGGAACAGGAGAAGAAAGAAAGAAGAAGCACAATTCACAGCAGCAGGGCCAGAAACACAGTTACAGGTATTTCTGTATCAGTTTTGTTCAATATCAAGCGATGGAAAGTATTCTTGAACTTGAGTCTATTTCTGGAGCAACGCCACTTAAGATTGATACTGTACCCAGCGCTCTTTGCACCTCTGCTCTTTATGTGCTAATGGCGCTTCTCACAGTCTCTCACTTTGAGAACCTCTGTATTTAAAGCTGATACTTTGCTGTATCTGCTAATAGCTCTGCAGCGCTAACACAATTAGCAATGTACTGTATCGCACTCCATTTGATGTATTACATGCAATGACTCCTACACTCAGCTTAATCTGCTAAAAGACTGACACATGCTCTTTAAAGGATTATCAAATTATGATGATATTTGATCTAACACCCTGCCGCCCAGAATGCTCCACTGCCCCACGAACACACTAAATACAGCATGCCCATGTTTGCAGCTCGGGCATAACGTGTCTGCTCGTGTCTGTGCAAGAGTGTGCTTGAGTGAAGGAGCGAGAGGTCTTTAGCTCCGCAATTATCTTCAGGTTTCCGTACTCCGTATTCCCTCTTTGCTTGGCTCACATTAGACGCACTAATAGCACCCCGCTGGCTATTCCTGGTGTTCTGAAAAGTAGGCCGCACTCCCAGGGAAAGGCTCTGGGAGCACATGGGCGAGAGCTGCAGACAGACGTACTGCAGATCACAATGTACCGTACAAGCACAGGCCAAATACACTGCCCCACTTCATCCCACTTTTGTTATTTGCTACGTGAGGCTTTGTTTCCCACACTGATGGGAGTCCACCCTTTTTAAAGCCTGACCTGTAAGATTTGTGCAGCGATGAGTACAGAGAGAGGGATTGAGATCAAGAATTCAAGATTTTCCCGATGTGGGATCACATCCAGCCATCCATCCATCTATCTATCTGTCTATCTATCTATCTAAATACAGATGGTGAGAGCAGCAGCCCAAGGTTCAAGCATGTTTTCATTTGCTCTGCCACTTTGTATTTACAGAAGGCCGTGTGCCTGCTAAGTGAATACAGGACAGGCCACACAAATAACACTGCGCAAGCCTGCGAGTCTGTTTGTGCATCTGTGTCTGTGTGAGTATAATGGGTCAAGGGTTGAGTCGGTGTGTCTGCAACACTTTAAAATAACATTTGGGCGCTGTCTAAAAAAGATATGGGAACAAACTGTGTTTGTCCTGTACTTTCTTCACAGAAAAAAAAAAAACAGTCCAGAGATGCGATATGTACCCAGAAACATAAGACGCATGCAGTAACACAATAAGAAAGGAAAGTCACTCTGCTATATTCCTAGAAGAACAATGAAAAAGCGAATTGTCCTAAATTCCGTCCATAAATATATCTCATTCACAGTCTACCAAAAAAAGAGCTCTATTTCTGAGCAAACTCACCTTCCTAGCCAGAAAGACCACATGAGCAATCCTATTCCTGAAATCCAGGCTGCGTATAATAAGAAAAAGGGGCAGCCTCAAGTTAGAGCTTAAAGCTCCTTCCTCCAAAATAGTCTGAGCGCTTCAGCCTCACGAGGGTTTCTTCTCCCTCACTGCGACTGTCAGATGAGATCCACGTAGAGGTCAGATAGCTTCCTAACCAGCTTGAGAGCATCGATTCCTGTGGGACGCCAAACAGCCCCCGTCCTCCCTTCTGACCTTTCTAATTCTTGACAATCAAAGTGCAGATGAACCCACAAACACACGCAGGCCTTGCTCTTACCTTTCCAGGTACTTCTCTGAGAAATCGACCACAGTGTGAAACATGGGTGCCGGCCTGTACGCAGGTTCACTTGGTGCGTGTGGAAATTAGACTGCATGTAAGCGTGTGTCAGGAGTGCCGGTGCTCGGTGCTCGGGGCCCAGGGGTTTGTTTTACAATCACATTCCTCTAACCCCTGGGAGGATGTGGTGGAGCTTTATATAGTCCGGGGGGTCTGGGGAAGGCGGACCCTGGGCTCACCCAATCACCACGCAGTGTTCAGAGGGGACAGATTCCTTCCACTGGGGCCTGAATGGTTTTATTTCAGTTTTATGGGTTAGTAAGTGGAGATGACATTTGTGTTTTTAAGCAAAAGAAGTGACTTGACAACTGTAATGATCTGTTAATGACAATCAGTGGTACAGCTCTGCGTTAAATCTGCTAACAGGCTATAAGAAAGACTTAACACACATCCAAATATCATATTATCTCTTCTGTAGTTTCTGCACTGGATGCTTGTTTGCATTAAACTTTATTTAACATTTCCTGTTCTTTTTACATACAATGTCTCAGGGGCTTTAGTCATGTTTTAAACATGATATCATAACCTTGACTAAAAGTGCTAATGCTTGAGTCATGGTTGTGTGTTGTCTCTGTGAATGAATGAATATAAACATGGCGATTGCCTGGCAGTATAGTCTCCAAAATGAGTAATGAGTCCAGGTGAAATGTTAGAAGTTGGATGTAACTTCAGCTCTGTCAGTATGTGCACAGCCTGCTGTCGCTCTAACGACGTTAATGGAAGAATGTAGACAGTTATAATAAAAAGGGGAACTCCACTGATTTTACACATCAAATTTCCCCTCAGGGACAATAAAAATCTAATGTCAAAGTCTGTTTAGAGGTCTTGGGGAGTATCACTGCATGAGTACTGAAAAAAGTAGTACAATGAGTTTTTCATCTCTGGAGGGAGCTTCGCCAGCTCTTATAAAACTGCCTCAAGTGATGTCACTTGATTAGATTACAAGTTTGGGTACATGGAGTTGGACAGAAATGGGGTTACCAGACCTCAGTAGCCTGCTCCTTATCGCAGTTTTAGGCAAGCGGCTCAAGGCTACTTTAGCCTATAGCCTATATACTTCCGCCGGGAGGAGGCCCCGGCTGGAGGAAGTCCCTCCTTCTTTCCGTGTGGTTCTCAAAGTCCCTTCGCTGCAGCTGAGGTGTAGCGCAATTTATTTAAAGAAATAGGGTGTTGTTTCCACTATACCGGGGTGAAAGACATTCAATCCAGACGCCCCCCCCCCCAGTGCGGACACTACATTAGCCGCTACTAGCATAACACACCCAAAACTGCACCCGAACTATCAGTGGTCAAGTTGCATTGTGGGTTACATAGGCGCCAGGTTTTCACAAGCAAGAAGATTTGCTTGGAATAAAAATACAGTATCTCTCAACTATAAATCAAAATGTGTGCCTCAGACGGCAGGACTGCAGTTGGCCCCATCGACTATACATTCAGATTAAGTCAAAGGCAACTGGAGTTTTGCTCTCAAAAAGAATCAACACTCATCCAAGGGGCTTCATCAGTTTTACCGACATATACACCTCCTTTGGATGTCCACACCTCGATGTTCAGTCTTTGTTATAAATGTTTTACTAGGCGATGAAACGTTCCAGTTTCAGGAAGTCCAGTTAACTTTGGCACAAAATGTAGCGCTTCTAGATGTCTATATATAACCAAGACTCTTCATTTACATAATAGCTTTAAGTAGTTCACACTGGTTTAACAACAAGGCCAGTGCACATCATAACTACATAACTAACATCCATTTTGGCCAACTTTCAGAGCGCACAAAAGGGCCCTTATATGCACCTTGGCAGCAAAACCAGGTGATATCAATTAATTGCCTGGGAACTGCTACTATGGCACAGAACCTGTATTATTCTATGAAAAACACCACTCCATAAATTATATATATATATATATATATATATATATATATATATACAGTATGTTAAGCACCATACATACGTCCAACACAGACACACAGATGGTAATTTGTGTTGTGTTTGTAATAAACACTTCACGGGCACTCAGTGTTTTGCTACGTCCTTCTCTTCCCTCTCCATCTGTCTGTATTTCCTGCCTTTATGACTCAAAGTTGGATACCATTTCTAATCGCTGTGGTACTGATGACCTTAGATGAATCTGTCAACAACAACCTCATGTTTCTCCATGTTACTCTGGTGCACTAGCTGATGTGCTGTAGGTTTATGGCTTTATTGCTACTTGTTGGAAACTACCAGATGGGGAAAAAAAAGGAGTAGAGCTTTGCAGGGATCCACTGCTTGGGGAAGCAGAACACCTGGGCTGAGTAAAAACAAAAGGCGATAATGGATGGGGGGGGGGGGGGGGGGGAAGAGAAAATGTGGAAAATTTCGGGAAAACAGCTGTGCTGGATCCAGAAAACCAGACACAGGAAGTAAAATGTGCACAAAGGAGAGAAGAAAGAAGTGTAGGAAGGAGAAAATAGGAGAGATGTATTAAGATAGGAAGAGCACAGGGGGAAAAGAAGTAGAGCAGGAGAGCGAGAATGCTTCAGAAGCCGATGACCAGACTGGCGTCTTTGTTAAGTAAATGATGCATGAGAGGCCAAGTGCTTTACATGAGCAGTTTCAAGGACAGATGTAATGTGCTCTTACATGTAAGTACCATTTCACAATCAATTTTCTTTTATTTACATGTGTATTGAGGTCTGTCTAATTCAATCTTCCTGTCACTAATGATGATTACAGTGATTAAGGGAAGAAGAAAAGTGTTTACAGTGATACTACCATTAAGTGCCAGACTGAGACCACCCCCACAACAGTTGCACACATAGCACACAATATACACAACAAAGGGACGCCAATACTACATCCACATTACTACATTTTCATTTGAAAACATATATCTTTTGCTATGTCTATGCCTCGCGTACACACTACCACACCTGTCATTTTTGAGACATTTTCAGTTATTATTGTGATGATCATTACACCTTAAAATACATCCATGATTTTCAACCGCTGAATAGACAATCTGCTTCCTGTTTGCACGGCTAAGCGCACGCCCAGTGTACGTGACTGACAGAGACGTGTCGATATGGACGTTAGATTAGTTCCGATACCGTGCTAAAACGCCTGCACGGATGGAGATTGTTTTCGTTTTAAAAAGCTGGTTTAGAATGAAAACGTAGAAATGTAGATGTGGTCTGAGAGGAGAGGTAATGAAATATAGTGCTGCTACTGGATCCCCTTCTTCAAAAAATCACAAGGCCAAAGGTCAAAGCAATAAATTGCTACATCTCTGCATGATTTGACCATGTCAGACACTGTTGGCCACTGATGTCCATCTACTTGCTCTCTATGTGTTATATATCAGTCTCCAACATCTGGAGGAAATCATTTCATTTCCTTCATGCTTGGTTATATAGAAAGCCTGAGATTTCTATCTATAGCAGTGACATATTGCCTTGTATTCCTCTGAGTTACACAGAAACATATTGTATTGAGGTATTTTTATTGGTGTGACTTAATATGACTGAGTAGATTATTGCTCCTGGTATTGGTTTACAGTGTGGCATAATGGAAAAAATGACTGAAAATTGGTAAAATACTGCAAGATGAAAAAATATTTCATATGTATTCATAAGGCTCGTGACATTGAGAATTTAATGGAAACGAGGGCTGTAAACACAGGAGACAAAGGACAAGTGTGTAAACACACAGAGTGCTCAGAAAGCTTTGTGACTTATCCTTGTGATATTGACTAATGATGACAGAAAAGGGCAATCACACTGTTGACAGGAGACAAAACCTTTTCTTCTACGCAGCCGTCATCAGTGTTACAACCATGCAGTACAGATGCCTCTTAAATAGCAAAACATATTTACATAGCAACCTATCAACATCTATAGCGCTGGAACAAGGACAAAATAGAAACCGGTCCACTATAAAAAGTGTGTGTAGAGTCTACAAGACTTACTAATTCATAAAATCTCTCTCAATTTCAATGCGCAAAGTGGTACATGTCTGTACGTACTTGGAGTGTCTATGTTGACGTATAAAGACAGAGTATACAACCATATTAATTTTCTTAGATCTACAGTAGCTTAAATGTCTCATCCCACATCAAAATGGAAGTCACTTACACACGACACAACTTTCAGAGTTGTCAAATTGCTGCGCTGTTCACATTACATGACGTCTTATAATGGGGTATCTTGAAGTTATTGTGGTTTGCACATTACACCAGCGATCGGTTACAAGACATTTCACTAGGAGGAATCCCCGACAAGTCTGTCTGGTCTGCAAACTACGTTTAGTCAACATAACACAGGTGAGACCGTGCGTGAGACAGGAGTTCTTTCCTCCAAAAAAAGGATGTCTGCAAGAAGCTGCTCTGATTTGCAGCAAAAAAACCAAGGAAGAAAAAACATGCTTTGTTTGCTGATATTGTGTTGCAGGTGTTACAACTCCTCCACACGATATTTCCCTCGCCCTGTATCCTGTGCTGTCATTGGCTTTAGGTTGTCGCTGCTGTCACTGGACTCGCAGACAGGTCCAGATAATTAACCTGTTAGATATCTCTCAGGCGTTTACGACACATCAGCACATCTCTTAGATCGCGTCTTTCAAAATGTGTCAGTGACCTCAGGGCTAAAATTGTGCAGCGTAAATTCTGCACAAATGTATTTGAGAAGTAAAAATAAATCTATTGTTGTTTGCATCCACAGTGTGTGGACACCTATTATTATTTACTGTATTAAAAAATTGCATTTAATCACCGTTTTGATTGTTTGGAAAAGAATCCTGGTATGTCATATAAGATGAGCTAACATCATGATTCATGTTTGTTTATCTACTGCTTGTGAGCAAATCACTGTTTGCTAACCGTGACCTATATGATCCATGTCAACAAATGCTGTCAAGCTGAGTTGCTGTGTGTGGCGAGTCATTACTACTTCACTTTTATTTCGTCAAGTTAAATAGATTCAAATGACTCCTTCTTGATATTGCTATAAGACGTAATGAATCACTGATTTGGAAATCTGCTCTTAGATGTCAGTTTCTGCTAACTGAATTTAAAAGGAAAGAAAACACATTTTGTATATGGTACCTAACAATCAATGCTGTATGCGATGAAGTGTCTGTGTTATTAATGCAAATAAAGCTGGTCTGAAGCGGTTTGCGGCAGCTGACATAAAGGCAACATACTCTGGACTCGGGGAAAAAGGCTGTGGAATCTTAATCACTTAATCTGCTGGTTAACTAAATAACATAAAAACACAGCTTGTGCAGAAGAATGGGCAGCTATCAGGCCCAAGGACAGCCACTGTGAGCAGTTTTATTGTCCTCACGGCGTGAAATGTGCTTTCATCTTGATGAACAGGAGTGTGAATAAGGCTCATTGAACAGCTGATGAATCACTGAGGCGTCGACACACACATCGACTGACACATCTGACACACACCCAAACAAACACTCTCAACACACACACACACACACACCTTACTTCTCAAGCCGGCGAGAATCTGAAACCCCCATATGGTACCACAGCAGCAAACACATCATTTACCACTTAATTAAGTAGATGATGATCAGCGTTGGATGATTAGCTTTCACATGTCACCTTAACCCAAGTCTCGCGTAGCCAGACCTCCACAGCGCTGTGTCGGCGCTGGAGGACGGTCTGGATCCGGTGCGTTTTAACTCTCCGGCTCGTTTGCATTTCTTTAAACCAATCATGATCGTCTTGACCGATGCTACGCCAACATACAGCAACGGTGCTTCTGCAAAATAACGCCGGGAGGGAACTTGTTTTGTTGGAACATTTACACGAAAATATTCTTTGTAGATCTTTACAATCATTCACTGAAAGAACAGAGCAGGACTGCCTTATTGCACAATCCAAATCTTCTTCAAAACTTGTCATTTTCAGCGTGTAAGTTGATAACTCGGAGGTTGTTGTTGTTTACTGTAACGAAGGGACTTTGAAAATGGGAACACAAAGGGGAGGGACTTCCTGTCTGCACAGGAAGTAAGGCTTTATCCAGGCACTGCTCACCTTAAACATAGGCCTGCCACGATAACTGTTTTGTTGTCTAGAAATAATTGCGATAAACAATATTATTGTCATTTTAAGACCATTTTATGCCACTGATATAATGATAATATAATAGCATAACAATGTAAGTGCCCCCTTTCAAAGAGCAATGGACTTTTAATTCTTAAGAATATTCAGACACTGGAATTGGAATGTGAAAAAATTGTTAAAATATCTTAAATAAATAAAATATCAATAAAATAAAACCACACAGCCAAAACAATAAATAAAATGGACCCTTAACAGAAATTGCACTTAGGTAACCCCATTCCTCAATGGTTACAACTTTTGTTAACAAAAAGTAATAACATATTAGCTATAAGTTAGATATAAGTGACAACAACAATAACAAGTTTCCACTTTTTGTTGCCACTGTTTCTGAACACAGTCGGTATACCAGCTCGTTCACGTTAATGGGCTCCTCTGTCATTATTTGGGAAAACCTTGCTGTTTATTCTGGCATCATGTTGGTGACATTCTTATATAAACAAACACGCATGTAAACACAACGGGCGATATCGTACGATACATGGACATGACCTCGATAACTTTTGCTGACCTCAATAAGTCGATAACGTAATTATTGTGACAGGCCTGGATGTCACTGTTCTGCACTGCATGGGGGTCTGCTGGTGTTGTAATTGTCCCCTTTGGCCACTAGAGGAGGGTGCAGCTTTATACATTTAACTCTGCTAACAGCCTGTGATATGCAGATAACCTCAGAAGAACAGGAACTTTATACATGATCATCACCAGCTAAACCCATAATACTTGTGTCAATTACAAATGGTTAAAAGTATCAAATAAAATACTCTGACAAAAATAGGTTTAAATTTGCACTCCAGTGTTTACAGGCTCTGTAGCATATGGAAGTGAAGATAATCTTCTGTAAATTAGCATCTCCTCACATTCTATTTGTGGTGCATTATAATGGTTTCACGTGTCAGCAGTTTTCAGGTGGTGTTAGTTTTTTAGCAGCACAAAACGCTTTAGTTTTTCCTTAGTTTTTCCTCTTCATGTGTTTTTGCCATTTCAGGCAGGTGTTTGAAGTTAAGTGTTGATGAGATTTTGCATCTTTACATAAGGTGTAGATTAGACAGTTTGTAGGTTTGGGTTTTTTTTAATGCAGCTGATGCTACTGGATGTTTTAGCATTTAATCCATCAATACAGTTTGTCCCTTTTGTGTCAAGAATGGCATCTTCGTTAGTGTAGGGAAGTTTTTTTCCTTTGCGAGTCAATGAAATAAGTCTAAATGTGCCTTATGCTGGTAAGTGATTATGCTCAACATGTGTGTCTGTGACAGTGCTAAAATGTATCAGCAGAGAAACAAAGCATATAGCAGAATTACAGTTATCACAAAGAAACAAGCCTCTTCAGGAATTTCTGTAATTTGCTGAATAGATTAGGTTTCTATGGATATATTTTCTACAAATGTTGACCAAATTAAAGTCTTTGTGCCAGTTTTATATCTTGGAATATCAACAGGTGAAATTAAACATTCATTGAGTTTAAAGAAATTGCACAAAATGTTTTCCTTTTTGAGTAAGTACAATAATCAAGGATATTTGAATGGTACTCCAGTGAAACTATGAGCTACAGTGTGACATTAGATCTTTTCTGACACTTGGATGTTTCTAACAACACAGGCTGTCTAGAAAAGCAGAAATCCCAGAAAACAAAATCTATAAAATAAATGTGTTCTGCAGGGAGAGGAGCATGCAGCAGACGTACGAGGCTTTGCGCTGCGAAGTCACTCGTCTCCATTCAGAGCTGAAGCACCAAACGGGCCTGATTAGGAAACTCACGCCACTCATCGGTGAGACAAGACAAGGTAAGGCACACACACACACACACACACACACACACACGTGGGCACACTCAGGCTTGTGCTGTATATTTTAATTTAAATCATTCCAACCTTAATTTCTGTGCTTGTGTATGTGATAACTCACCAGCACTGCTCCCTCCTGCATCCCCTATATTATATTATATTAAATTATATTATATTATATTATATATTCTATTCCCTTATAGCAATTTCTCACAGGTTACCACTCAGATGCAGTGAGTGCAGCCTTGAAATCTGTTTTCAGTTTACTTATGTCTTCCAGACTACTATACAAATATTGCTTTTACCTTAAGGGCCCAGGGAATTGTTTATTTTGTTTTTAAATGTTTTTAAAAAAATATATATTCTGGTGTAAAATATGTTAACCTTTGTAAACTTTGCACATACAAGTGTCATCTAACTAAAATGAAAGGCGTCTCTGTCTGTCCTTTGGTTTTCTCGACAACCGTTCATCCGATAGACTTCACACTTGGCGGGTGTATCGCCGAGGACCCAGGGAAGTGCAGTGTCAAGTGCGAGCTCTTGAGATCTGCAGGACATATTTATTAGTAGTGCGTTATGTACACACTGTGTAGTGTATGGAGCGGGGACTCCTATTAACTGTTACACCGCCAAACGGCATGCTGTGTAAAGCTCAGTCTGTCACTCGCTACAGTGAATTTAAAAACAGATGAAGAAAGATGTCACATTGTAGCAAACTCAGACATTTCATGTAGGGCCAGACCAATATGGAATTTTTGAGGCCGACACGATACAGATTTTTGATGGGAAAAATGTACCGATTACCGATATGGCGGTCGATATATAGTGAATTTTTGATCTGGAAAGAAAATATGTGGATTGTGCACTGATTTCTCACCGATACGACTCTGCAAAGGTACTCAGAAGGCTGCTTTCTTAAACAAATAACATTAATAAAAGACTATTTAACATTAGTATACATTATAGGCCTGCATACAATGTATTACATTGTCAAGCAATTCTAGAAATGAACACAGAAAAAAAGGAATAAATACAAATATAAATTACAACTTAATAGTATATGTCAGTCAATTGCTGACCATTTAAATAAAGAACTACATAATGACACCATTTCTAAATCACCCCAAGCATCATTTTCTGCATTATATGTTCTGTTCTTTTCATATCGCCGCATATCAGACAACATATATGCAGATATCGATATGTCTGTGACAGGCCGATATCGGCCGATAATATCGGCCGACCGATATATCAGTCTAGCTCTGAATTACATATTTTTTCAACAGAACTTCAGGCTTCACAAAGTCTCCATCTGATTTACTGTATGAGGCAACAGAACACATCCTGGGCATATTTCTCATGAAACACAGCAAAGACTCTGACGACAGATCACTGTGGAGGAATACTTTATAAAAAAAACAGCATGTAGCGCATTCTTTTGATCTTAAATTAGTCTTTTTTCATATGGAGTTTGGGCTACAGGAGGTCCCACTGCTCATATGCATGTTCTGCAGTCTCATTGCCTGAAAGTGGCATTTGGGTGACATGCTTGAAAAACAACTTGGTATCTGTTTTGGAAAATCAGAGAGATGTTTTTCCCTCAAGGGACAGAAGAAAATAGCAGAGAAACACAAAAAAATAAGATAATTAAACCACAGAGCTCTTATACATTTTGTGCAAATTCACTTTCATCTGCAACATTATAATACAGTGAATTATCAAGTGAGTTAAAGGAGACTTGTTTATGCTCATTTTCAGGTTTATACATGCATTTTGGGTTTCTACGAGAACATGTTTACATGTTTTAATCTTCAAAAAAACACTTTATTTTTAGCATCTGTCTCTTTAAGACCCCCCCCCTCCTGAAAAAGCCCAGCCTGCTCTGATTGGTCAGTGTTTCCGGGTGTTTGAAATAGTGGCCAAACGGGGGTATTACAACTACTATGGGGCCCAAAAAGACTTTTTCCCATTGACTTACATGGTGAAAGAGACGTCTATAAATCAGTGGATACATTTTTTGGAGCGCCACAACTGCAGCGACAGGACTCATTTCACTGGAAAGAACTGGAAACAATCGGTTTGATAACATTTCAAAAGTCTAGAAGAGCTGCAAGATTAAATAATTTAATCCACATTCAGGTTAGCCGGAGCGCTAAACTAGAGATAGTCAGCGGAAGTCTCTGGTGCGCCTGCTCTGTGGGCCACACAGTGCAGAAACAGCGCTGATCATCCGGGGATTTTTAGAGGCGGCAGTCAAACTTTTTTAGTTTCATGCGACAGCTTTCATAGGAACAGAGTTCAACACTTTCTATTGTGAAAAATCGCCAATAAAGGCTTCTACGGAATCCAAAATTGGGCAGAAAATAACAACATCGGCAACAACGTTTACAGCTTTCTCTGTCGTTAGCATGCAGCTATATTCAATTAATTTAAAACATACTGTCCATACAACCATAAAAACACTTAAAGACAACAAGTGACAATAACAGAAACATCCTGTAAAAAGTGCAGAGAAGCAGATGTGCACAGATGTGCACAGATGGCCATAATTGAAGGAGCCTTGACCTGTGGAGCTCCTGAGCCTGAGGTCAAGGCTCCTTCATGTATAGAGCAGTGGAACGACTGTGTAATGGAGGAGCAGCACTTTGTACCCTGAAAAAATCAATAAAAGCTTTTATATTATATTATTACATTATACAGGGTTTTTCCTGCAGAGAGAATTTCGAGGTGGCCTCCTCCGTCAAATTCTGTCCCACCTCCAACTCTCGACAAAACTGTTTTTTAACAAGGCAGTTAAAAAGTAATGAGATTTTAGTTTCATAATCTTGTAAAATATGTTGCTTGAGCCAGTTGAAGGCACGGTACACATGCATGTATGTGCACATGATTAGGATTAGGGATGGGACAATAATCGATTTTATCATGATGGATCGCGATTTAAAAAACACTCACAATGAGTTGATCGCAGTGAATTTACATTATCGGGATAATCGTGAATAT
>JAOVVB010252640.1:0-35406 GCA_028570985.1 Heterobranchus longifilis | reverse complement strand
CATACATGCATACATGCTGCATACATACTGCATACATACATGCATGCATGCTGCATACATACATACATACATACATACATACATACATACATACATACATACATACATACATACGTATATACATGCATGCATGGATTTTTATGCATTTTTATGTGTGTGCAAAAATAATAAACATAAACATGTCATCACAATACAATTCCAATGAAAGTCAATAAACAGTAATATTAAATTGTCACTCCAAAATATAAATTGGTACTAAAGGAAATTTTCATTAATAAGCAAAGTTCAAATAAAAAGGAGATATTATACAGAGGTGCTTGAATGCGATCTTATCTTTAGCTCAACATTTAAGTGACAATGGCAAAGAAATAATAGTTAGGTGAAGAATTCAGTGCTATAAATGAACACAGTGTGATATGCACAGGAGGATGATGGGAAATTATCTGCTGCTCTTCCTCTATCGGTCCACAAGCAGCAGAGTGGAAATCTCACCCAGATATGAAGGGATATCTCTCCTGATTAAAAACCATATTAACTTTTCATAACCTAATGTTCTCAAATGAAGTTTTCTAAAAACGAATACCTGCGAACGAGTTCTCCCTCTTTTTTGTCACACTTGGCTGGAATACATTATCCCCAATATTAGGAGAGAACATACCTGTAACAGGTTAATGACCTCACACTTTCCACACCATTTCACTTAGCGGGCCATAGCCAGGAAAAGCTAAACGCTTCACTCCCAGTTCACTAAATTATGAATTAGCCAAAAGGTGAGGCGATTAAAGATTCAACATTTTACGCTTCCACCAATAGACGGTCTCCTCGTTGAGCTCGGGTGGCGACATCTTCAACCATTAGCTGAAAAACTGTCTTGATATCCATTACGGAGGGCATAAATATTGGAAGAGGAGCACAAATAATCCAGAAATTACCAATCAAAGTGTTTGCAACCTCAGAGAGAAATTACTGTCGTATAAATAAAATCAACAGCACTATTAATACATAAATAACACATTGGCAAGCACTGAATCATGGGGATTTGTCATGAAATAGTGGAAATATTTCAACACCCTGGACTGATTTTGATAAATATTATTTTCAACGACATTAACAGGCATTTTCTCAACACATTACCTTGAATTTGCACAAAACTAGACAAGGCACATTTATTTTACAGCACATTTCAGTAACAAGGCAATTCAAAGTGCTTTGCACAAAACGTTAAAGGACATTTTAAAAGCACCGGTCTTTTCAAACGTTTACAGTCGCCTCGGCGTGTCACACTTCTTCAGCCTTACCCGCGCCGTAACGAGCGCTGACAGGTCACATGGCACAAACTGTGATGTCTGAATAATTTGAACAAATGCTAAATCATTGCAAAGCAGCCAGAGAGATCAGCGACGTGAAAGTGAAGTGTTTGCGCTTCCCCAAGGCTCAGTGGCATCTGTTCTACATGTGTGCAGCAACAACATCCATGTTTCACCAATTAATTGTGCTTGTATTAGAGTAAATATTTGACTTTGAAGCGCTAAAGCGTTAATTAGGGGGTCCCTTTCTGCAAAGAGACCCATGCGTTAATATTCCACAGAAAAATGTGTCATTTAATGGGAAATCCTTTAAATGGTCTAAAATTCTTATTTAATATCAATGATTTTGTACTTGTAGCAGTATCTTGCATTTCAGAATCTATATTTTCCTTTTAGTCAACTTGAGCTGCAACGATTAATCGATTAGGTGTCAACTGTTAAATTAATCGCCAACTATTTTGATAATTGATTCATGATTAAAGTAATTTTTCATGTAAAAATGGCAGAAAATGCAGTTTTCAGCCTCTCAAATATGGAGATGTCCTGCTTTTCTCTTTTTATATCACATTAAACTGAACATCTTTGGGTTTTGGACAAAACATTTAAAGACACCACATTGGACTGGGATTATAATAATCACAGTTTATTACACTCCCTTTTTTTTTTTATAGTTCTTCCAAATCACCGAATTCGATATAGCATACACAAAATCTGTTAGTTGTTATAATAACAAAATTTTATATTTCTTATAATGTTAGAAGACCCTCAAAACCCCAAACATGTTAGACTACAGAGCCCCGAAATCCCCACATGTAATAGTTATTAGAGCTGCAAAGATTAATCGATTAGTTGTCAACTAAATTATTTTATTTTGATAATCGTTTAATCGGTAATTGAGTATATTTTAAGAAAAAAAGGCAAAATACTCAGATTCCAGCTTCCTAAATGTGAATATATTCAGTTTTCTTTCCTCCTCTATGACAGTAAAATTCATATCTTTGAGTTGTTGACAAAACAAGACATTTGAAGACGTCATCTTAGACTTTTGGAAACACTGATCGACAATTTTTACAATTTTCTGACATTTTACAGAAACAACTTAGCAATTAATCGAGAAAAATAATCAACAGATTAATCAATAATTAATATAATCGTTAGTTGCGGTCCTGTTGTCAACCCCATGCAGTCGTGGAGACTTTGTTTGTCCTGAGCACAAATCAGCAGAATAAGACGGGCTGGTGGCTCTCCTTAATTGTGTAAATTGGAGGCTTGTGAGTCCACTTACGGTCTGCTGGTTCAGCCGGAGGCCACCAGGGAGAGCTGCGCTTGTTTCTCAGAGTCACTGGAACAAACTGTAACTCCAACAGCCCTGCCACAAGGAGCTCTTATCACTAATTACTGCTACAGTACACTGTTGACGTACAAGCACTGCAAAAGAGGTATTTTGTCTGAGTTTGAAAAATTCAGCTTTCAAATTTACTTTTTCTGTGACTATCCCTAACATGTCATAATGAGGAGAGGATGCAGAGTCTGATGTTTCTTTTCCTTCCTGCAATTATGTTTGCTGTTGTATTTTTACAATTTGGGACTTTTTTTTTTTTTTTTTTAACCCGGCAAAGGAATTATGTACATGAAACCTCTGCAGGATGTGAGTGTGTTGGGCTCTGTTGCTTCTACTGGCCATTAACTGGGGATTAGTGCTGGTGGGGCACACAGCCCTTTGAAGAGCTAATTCCTCACACTTCCTTGCTATAGAAAATCAGGAAGCAATCATAGAAGAAACTATGCAGATGGTCCAAACAGGGAAGCCTGTGACCATTTATTTTCTTCCGTCACAATTAAGACTTGGAGTGGCCGCTGCCATTGTGAGAACTTAGCACATCAGAAAATTCAAGGGGACATCAGAATTAGATCCCGGCCTGTCACGCAACCGTGCTTAAAAGTGAAGGGGGGGGGGGAGGGTAACAGTGAGAGCAAATGTTTCTTTTTTTTTTGTAATTGTAAATTGTAGTGTTTACAAGCTATTGTAACCCAGCACAGGCACTTCACAGTTGCCCATATATCTGTCAACACAATATATCCGAAGGCTGACTGAGACTATAAAAGCTGTTGGAGGGGAGATCATCATGATGTCACATAGAGACGCTCGGAGAAGTTAAGAATATATGTTAGTGAGAGTGATGAATCATTGCACTGCGGCTGGAAAAAAGAGAAAGTTATTAGTGCTGTATGTTGGAGCACACTGACCTCTACAGGGACAAAAGGTTACTAGACAACAAATATCTCCACTGGGAGTCTGGAATCCTGCTGACGTTAACTTTTCAAACAGAGGAAAGTCATCTGTGTATTGTATTTTAATTTTACTAAATTCCTCACAGTGATTCCCCAGTTAAAACACATGTACAAGTTTAAGATTAAAAAACTGGGACTGACTTACTTTTAATGGAAGTCTATGGTGCAGCAGTCTACAAAGCATCCGAGGCACTCTGATTATAAGTTAAAAATCCTCGTTAATATGTGGATTAGCAACACGTTTTTACTCTTCTTCAGGGTTAACGGTGCAGCGAGGACAGGTGTTGCATTAAAAGCTCATCAGGAGGTCATGTGACATCGGTCACATGGCGTGTAAATGCTACTAGGCAATAATTTAATATGATAATTCATCATCTTTCAATAGAATCGTATTATGACATCATATATTGAGATATCGTGATACATAATTACATCATCTGAATTGATCAACATACTTACTCAAATGTCCTACATGAATAGTAGTTAAATCAAACTATTGTCTTAATCTGATTACTCTGTATTTGTGTGCATGCATGTAAACAGTCAGTGTATAGCTGGAAAATGTATTTTTTCTCCAAAATTCACTTGAAACTTTGTTTATTGTGCACTAAAGTTCTCAATTAAACATACTTTTCATTTGTCAAATGTTTAATTATACAAAAATTACAATGTGGTTATTTCATTCAGACTATTTATTTATTAAATGACCAGAAAACATGCTATATTGTGATATATATTGTTATCGTGACATGAATTGACCTATATCGGGATAGAATATTTTGGCCATATCATCCAGCCCTAAATGTTACCAACACATGATGATGAAAACTAAATAAGTGCAAAATATATATTGTAAGAAACCCACATATCCTCGAGGAAAAGAAAGAGAAATTAAATCAAGAAATTGATGAATTAAGGTAAATGACAGTGAAAATAACAACACGAGTGCCTGCTTGTATCGTAACAATCTCACATAAGTAATGGCAGAAAATAAATCACAAATAAGTGAACTGCTGCTGATCTGACAGTGATACACCATGAAGTGAATCCTCATAAGAAACCCATAATAGGTCACGTTTAACAGTATTTGTCCTGATTTTATACAATGACACCAATAAATTCTAAGGGGAAGATAAAATGATGGTATACACAGAAAACAAATGCACTGACATGTAATAACGCAGTTTAAAGCTGTAACATCAACATAAAGCAAAATAATGTTCATAGTGGAACTCAGTGAAGAAAAATCACAAATGCTCAATCACAATAAAAAAAAGTTATAGGCAGAGGGAGAAGTCAGTTTGCTCATTAAGTCCCGGGAAAGACGCGGCCCTGAGGGTATTAATCCGAAAAGTCTCCCGTTGGAGGAGACGTATGAATCTGTCACCACCACTTGCATTTTTTTGGGAATCAGCTCGATGGCTGAGGCTTTCAAAGTGTGTTTGCGTGTAACTGTACAGCAGCAGGTTTTACACGTTTCCTCCGGTGGTCTCTGGGAAATTGTTAGCATGTTGTCCACGCCAGCCCTGCAGTGTTGTATATAGCACTGGGACTTTGTTCTCTCTTTCAGAGCTGTTTCTGTAAATCACTGACTTTGTTAAAACCACTTGGTTTTTACTTGCAAAGCTAAATTGAAAGGTTGCAGATAGCACTTGTATTTAAAGTTTGCACGTAAACGGAGAGTTTTGAGGCATTTTTTAAACGCTGCAGTTTTGCTGTGGGGCTCACAGTGGGTGTTTACTCCGTTAGGTTTGACGTCAAAACACAAACACATGAATTATCTCTTTTACAAGGTGCAATTCTGCCTTTTACAGAGTTCACTTTGGTTTCTCCCAGTAAGGAGTCTGCAAAGGCAGACACTTGTCCCATATTATGCATGCTTTCTATTTCTTTTGATCATGCCATTTTATTATGTCTAATCAGCAGTAAAACAGTAACATCGATCATCAGTCTTTGTATTTTCTGGTGGTTTCTCAGATGTGTGCTTCCCAAAAACTAAAACTTAATACTAATAAAGTAACTCAGAAAGAGATGTAGCCAAGACAACCCTTTACAACACAACCCAGAGAAAATACAGCAGAACATATTCAAAGTTTTATAGCTTTTTTATTTGGTAACTTCTTTACAGAAACCAGTAAAAATGTTGTTTTTCTATGAACAAAGTCCATACTTACTGTACATATTATATTATATCTAGTTCCTTTAATGTAATGTATGAACCATATAGTGTTTACATACTATATATAGTATTTATAAAAGTATTTTATTTATATCTTAATTATCAGATGCATGCAAGTGAATTAGATTGAAAGTCAAATTAAAATGAAAGTAACTGCTTCAGCACAATAAGTGAAGTTCATTTGCAAAAACAGATGAAGGTCATTCTTAAAATTAAAAAAGCAACACCAGTTTGATTGATATTGATATATTGGACATTAAAAACATGATTTAGGAAAATATATAGAGATGTCTTCTTTTTTTTGTGCAAATTAACCCTCCAAATATAACACAGGTAAAGTTACCTTACAGGTAAAAGTGAGAGAGAGCATATTTAACTTATATTTAACTACAGAGCATGTGTGCGCTGGTGGATCAGTGAGCGTGCGCCCCATACAGAGGCTGCGGGTCCGAGTCCCGCCTGCGGCCCTTTGCTGCGTGTCGTCCGCTCTCTCTCGCTCCTCTCGTGTCAATCCTCAGCTGTGCTATCAATAAAAGTCCAAAAATAATCTTTAAAAAAGATAGATAGTATACACATCAAAAAGAGGCAACAAAATCTGTGCAATTAATTCAAGAATAAAAATGGTTTATACTGTAATTGCATCTCACCAGCTCTCAGTATACACCCAGATATAAAGATTTTGTGAATCAGTATATATATATATATATATATATATATATATATATATTACAGTATATCTAAGTGAATCCTTCTGTTAAGTTGTGGTCTGTTGGATTAGCAGCTGTACAGATACAGTAAAGGTTTTAGGTTGGTAAATAACTGACTTATGTGCTTGCATGGAAATCAATCGCTACAATCACATGTCATGTTATCTTTCTTGTAGCCAAACATCAGCTATGTGACCCAGCTGGAGCCCCGGAGCCACAATCACTGCTCCCTCCGCGTGAAGCTGCTGCCATCGCATTATCGGCCGCCGGGTTACACGTCAGTCAGCCTGAGATTTGATTAGCAGCATCTGTGACAGAGAAAAGTCAAGGGCGAGCATGAACTGCCTTATCTGCCTGTGAGCGATCGGCCATTTACGAGGCACGTGAGAGGCCCAGGTCGCCTCTGTGGGTACTGACTGACACTCTGTTTTAAGGTTGTCACAACACCAGCATTTTAAACTTCTATACAGTACTAGTATTTTAAATATCAATACCCGAGACAATGCTCTTTCAATACCACGGTAAAAAGAGAAAAAAAAGTCCTTGGCACACAAAATAGGATCATTTATTTTCTTTTTTTAATTAACAACCTGCACACAGTGCTGGTACAGAAAATGTCTCTGAGCTCAAACCAACACAGTTGAATTTCTTCCCTGTTGTTTCATCTGTGCAGCCTGGGGATGAAAATCTGATTGCATCTGTTTTTTATACAGCTTCTTTTGATACTATTGAATGTGGATATCTCATCATTTTAAACGTGGTATTGAAAAAGTATCGATACTTTTGACAATCTTACTTTGTTTGGGTTTTTCATGATGCCATTTATCATGTATGTATACAAATGTATTGTATGAGTTACATGCATTAATGCCTAAGCAAATTCTACTACAATTTTAAAGAAACATCAGCTTATTATTATGTGATGCTACTCTGTACTCTGTGCAGTGCATCCTGGGTATGTAAAACAGATACGTGTCTATAAGTCGGTGTTTTTAACCACAGATCAACTGCACCAATGTCCCAAAAGCTAAATACAAGAAACTACTGTCGGTGTTCCATCATCTCCAGAGTTCAACTCCTGCCCTCGGAAAAGTAAAGAGAGGTGTGCCTCCCCCCTCCGAGGGGCCCCTTCCTGCACAAACTAACAAAGTACCAAGGTGGTGGAGAGAGAGGGGAGGAGAGGCAGTGGAGCTCAGGTGGTGGAGAGAGAGTTGGTGCTTTGATCTCTTGTTTCTTCTGTCGTCTCGTATCCAAGTGTCCCTGAGCAACGTTAACATCATCCACACGTTGTTCACATTTTTGGAGCCCGAGGTGAAATCTGTTCAGGACACCCCTGCTTTTAGTCACATTTTAGTCAAAAAGTCATCACATTTTCATCAAAATGTTTTCTCTATTCATTTTGCCAGCTATTTATTTGTCGTCCTGGCAAACGTCCTATCTAGTCGAGCCAAAACCGATACTTTTGTCATTTTAGTCAGATTTTAATCAAAAGTAATGACTTTTGGTCGACTAAAACTAGACGAAAACTATGACAAAATGTGACTAAAATCAGAAGCATTTTCATCTAAACGCTAGACTTAAATAGCTGCCAAAATTAACGCTACTTTGCTATCAGATCAGGGGGCGCCAGTTGTATTTTTTGTTTTTTTTTAAGTTCATATCTTGATTTTTCTTTCTTGGTGTTAAGGCGCCCCCCCCACATGGTGGTGCCTGTACAACTAAACTGCATTCTCAATTAAGTTTCGAGGGAAACGTTTTTCCTCACAGATTACAGTCGCTGTTTTAAACACCTTGTTTGTTTAGGCAACATAA
Source organism: Heterobranchus longifilis (assembly GCA_028570985.1). Taxonomy (NCBI): domain Eukaryota; kingdom Metazoa; phylum Chordata; class Actinopteri; order Siluriformes; family Clariidae; genus Heterobranchus; species Heterobranchus longifilis. Next base: position 27,109 of record JAOVVB010252640.1, on the reverse strand, counting down.
ATACTTGGGTAGGTTCAGGAAAAGATCGCCGTTTGGGTTAAAACAAGTATGTTCGTGACATAAAAAATATTATTAAATAATGTTGACTTTTGGTTTCACATGGGACACGAGCCGCAGTCTCTTGGGTGAGTTTGTGTTTTTTGTGACACATCCATCCACCCTGACCTCTGACCTCTGCAGATTTCCGCGGACCTTGATTAGAAAAGTTTTTGTAATACGTCAAAAACAAAAGTTATCCAAGAGGAAAAAACATTTCTCTTTCAAATGTAAATTGAGAATGCAGTTTAGTTGTATGGGAAAGTTATTTTTAGGAGACCAGGCTCATATATGTGGGGGAAAAATGAAAGTCGCATAAGAGAAAAGCCAAATTAATGTATTGAAAAATGTAGAATGCTGTGCTGAAATAAATACATATGGTGCTAAAAGGCAGATTTAATTTAAAATAATTTGAATAATTGTATTTTTTGTGAAACCCCAAATGAACCTGGCAGCTCTTTAACCCAAAGTGCATGTTTCCTCAACTGTTTATAACACAAAAACATTCATTGTGAGTCACAAGAAGAGAAGCGCTTTCAGTCCAATCAACTGCTGCTCATCTGTCATCAGGCATTAATGAAGGGTCTCGGCCTCACCACCTGTTCTGCATATTCGAGAGCCACGCAGATGTTTCTGTAGCTGCAGGGGACGTCACTCTGAGGCCAGCGGTTGTTGTCCTGTGTGGTGTATGCACCCGTCCAGTCTGCCCTGCTCTGTAATAATAATAATAATAATAATAATATAAGTCTTCTCTGTTCTATGTTTAAAATGCACACCTGAGTCTGTCCTCACCAGGACACGCAGGTGCACGACAACAAACAGCTTTTTCCTTTGCCTTCAGAGCGGTGTGGATGTAGAAAGATATAACGTGACAACTGTGGTTCCTCTGAGGGATTCTCAGGATGCACCTCTGTCTCTTATTTAATATTTTCGTGTTATGTGTAACTAGAGCTGCAACGATTAGTCGACTAATCGATGAGTTGAACGACAGAAAAATAATCGCCGACTACTTTGATAATCGATTAATCTGTAAAGTAATTTTTCATGCAAAAACAGCAGAAAATGCAGTTTTCAGCATGCTGTATTGAATTGGGAGAGTTCCTGCTTTTTTCTTTTTTATATATTTGGGTTTTGGACTGAGAAAACAGGACATTTAAAGACATCAGCTTGGACTTTGAGAAACTTTTGGACATTTTTCACTATTCGCAATTAATCGAGAAAGTAATCGGCAGATCGATAATGAAAATAATCATCAGTTGCAGTCCTATATGTTTAAATTCTATATGAAATTCTTTAAGTATTGTGACTGGAAACCAGAGTGAGTTACACAGAGACAGACTGGTCTGGATGAGAACAATGTGGGTACATATTGTAGGTGCACCTTTGGGAGTGGACCTCTTTTTTTTCGTAATATAAGAATCTTGCAGTAAGAGAAGATGAAATGTTAGCTTGTTAGACGCAGTGACCTCTTAATATAACATGTTTTTCTCCAAGGGGAATTTTACCAGTACTTTATCTGCACCATATAAGACCACAGCCTTGTGCACTGGAAATAGAGCAGCTTTGTGTGCGAGGAATGGCCGGGCCAAAGGTATGAAAATGTTCCCTTCCTGCTGCCCCAGTCAAAGAGAGTGTGCAAAGGGCTGACTTGTTTTCTGCCGTGTCAACTCCTCTCAGTTTTATGCAGTGTATATTTAGAGGAGGCAGAGATAGAATAAGACAGAAGGAGAAGAAGAAAACCATGAGTTTAATTGTTTTATTGTTGTATATCTCTATTTCTAGATGTTTAATTTGATTGGATATCCTGGAAATACCTGTTTTAGACCAGAACTGTAGGTGGTTTGATTTCTTGTCATCATCACTTACAATTATTTAAATAGCATTTTTAAGAGCATGTTAGTAACATTAAACTTGACAAATACCCCTATGATCCTCATTTTGTTCTTTTATGAGTTGCATGCCTGCTGTGGCTCACCGGACAGGGGTGCGTTCAGTTATTTTAGCATTCTGGTTTGTGGTCAAATGTGGACATAAGCATATCATTAATACAGCGCATAGCTCTATTTTTGTCACTGACCCATATTAAAATGATCACAGTATAATAAACATTAAAAAAAAATCTGTTTGCTATGACAACTCCAAATTCTGAATCCCACAACAGGACGCCACAGTCTGTAATTATTGTTCAACATACACTGAAAATAAACGGTTTCCGTGCCTCGGTTAGTGGTGCATGATGCGCTTTGAGTAACACAAATGATTCTTTGTTTCTGTATAGCTTCTCCTTTAAGAAGAAAAACCACAAGGCGAGCAGAAAGGTGGGAATGAAAACCCACAATTTTGATTTTTCAAACTTCTGCGGTGCAGTTTCTCCACCATCATTTCCTACATGTAAAAATGGATTCTCGCTGTCTGCTTCCGGTGGTCATTCTGGTCCGCTCTTCAAACATCTTTCATTTGTGGCAACCACGCCGCAGCATCACATGCTTGGTGCTCACATGGCATCTGTTGCGTCAAAAAAGCAAAAGGCCTGTCATTACACTGTTGAGGCTGGAGATTAATCTATAATTGGTAAATGCATCAGCGCCACATCTTATGGGGAATGAAGACATTCTCTATTGATGCTTAATGTTTCCCATTAGCCACCGCTGCTCCTTCTGCCTCTTTTCAGTCCTAAACTGTAATGCCTGTTTCATTGTGACTAATAGTGGCACTAGAAAGGCACTTACTCTGTATTTGGAGCAGAGCCAGCAGAGTGGGACAAATGGAGCGACCCATTCTAAAAAATTTTAAAGACGTCTCCGCTCTGGCTTGCTGCAGACACAAAAGGAGGTATTGATGTGAGGAAAGACTGAAGCCTTGTGTTATGTCCACCAGAACTGGCTGAGGAAACAGCTCTTTCACAAACCTTCATTCAAAATGCAAACGGTGGCACATCTTGTACTCTAGAAACCTACAGTCAGCCTTTTCACTTGAGCTATGCACTACTTTATATACAACACGGACAGTTAAGGAGAGACGGCAACTAATAGATATCAGCATGAAACTTCACCAGTTGATTACTTACATTAAGACGATTATTTTTTGTATTACAAGTTTTCTGAAAAAATGTATGTTTAAGTATGAAAATTAGGCATTATCTTATTCAATATGTGCTAATTAGCATACATTTCCAGAACAGAAATCTGAACATTGAATAAATCAAAGTTCAAAATTCTTGTTTCAATTAGTTGACATATTAGTCAATGGTTTTTATAGAGGGAGTTTTTGATATTTCTTTTTTTTTTTTTTTTTTTATCACCCCATAGATCAGAAAATTCTGTCACCAGCCATAAAAAAAAATCAATTTTTGTCATGTTTTAGGAATAAAATGTTACATAAATCAGGATATAAATGATGTATGATCAAAGCCCTCTGTAAAAATAAATCCTTCAGAATATAGATATTAAACTGTAAAGTGTGTAAATGTAAATGTTGTAAATGCTGATGTCAAGATATCTTGAGTATGAGAAAAAAAATAAAACTTTTGAGGAAAAGGCCTTTAAAGAGATGCATTGTAAAATTCCATTATTTTTTTTAAGACACTACAGGAGAATAGGGTAAAAAATAAATGAATAGATATCACTGTGAAACTTGTTTATTTAGTGTCTCGCCTGAAGAAATCGTGCTGTTTTGAATGTGATATTGATATTTAAGAAAAGTTTGAAGGATGCAAAATACAAATTGTACTTGTTTTTTTAGTTCTGGCTGTTAGCAGTTATCAGTGTTTTGTCTGTACAGCATGCTGTAATGTAAATGTCCCTACACACTCTTGTTGTTGTTTAACCGGGGCGTGATGTTCAGAGCTCTGGTCAGCTTCTCTGAGACCCAAAGAAACAAAGAATGTAGAAAAATCGTAAATGTTGTGTGTTTTTCTGGCATGGCAGAATTCAATTTCGTGGCTTTGAATTGTCTCAGGAAGGAATGTCAGTCTGGGATTGAATTATGTGCACGATGAGTGCATTCCCTAAAGTAAATATGGGAATGACACCTATTCACTGAGAATCGGAGCGGCACTTTGTCATCTTGATTTCTTTGCACCACCTGCTGACCTAACCCCAAGTGTTTACTTAAACTCTCCCCTCACCCACAAAGCCATTGTTTGCACGTCAGGGTGCTGACTGCAACTAAATGTCGTGCTGGATTGCGAAAAAACCATGAAATGACCATGTTATTTCAAACTAGAATAGATATCTAAATTTAGAGTGGGAGTAATGCTTTATGTTTTCCTGTGGGGCTGGGTAGAGAGATTGGCAGTACTGTACATAAACACTGAGCTCATAATCAAAATGATAAAGGGTGTCCAGTGAAAACAAACACCAGGAGAAAACCAAGTAGGGAAGTGAAAGTTTGCACTGTATTTGGGTAAAAAATCTGTGGTGTTTATCACATCACATGGCCTCTATTCTCTCACCGGACTCTTCTAGGGACGAGGTGACATTCAACCTGAAACAACACAATGCAAACATAAAGTCATCGAAACTTAAATTCGAATTCGAGTTTCCACTTTCATCTTTGTAATAGATGACATTTTTCTGAAGAAGTAGAAAGTTCAGATTGTTTTTAACAGCGTGTTTTTGGCAAACACCTCAGAGAGAATGTCTAGACTTTATTGTAAGGATAGGAATTGGTTACGCTACCACAGTCATCACAATTATTGTTATTGTGTGTCTTTATACATTTTGGTGGTTGTAATGGTCAGACAGCTTGACCACATCTCGAGGGCACTTTTCACATGTTTTGCTAAATCTAAATCCAGAGAAAATGGGCATCCATTTCCGTTCTGGCAAAGGCTTTTCTTTTTTTTTTTTCGGGGCGCGGCCAGCCACAATGGAGTACATTGTCATGTCAGAAAAAAAATTAAAAATGTGACTCCATAGTTCAGTGAGTCATGATATGAATGCATTCATATCTTCAGGGCAGAGTTGCCCAATTGTGATTTCAGAAGTCTTCTGTGACACAGCACGATGAAACAGTGACTTCCCCCTGTAAGATGAACGGACACATTGATGACAGGGTGTATGTAGAAAACGTTTTGGCACTTTATTGATATGTTTGTGCTCACATGGTCATTTGTGTATGAGGAAAAACTGGTGTTCATCCTCATTTCTACACTGCTTTTTTTTTTTTTTAAGTATGTTGATAGTAAACTAGTCTCGCATAGCCAGACTTCTCCACAGCACCGCCGGGGGAAAGTCTGGATTCAATGTGTTTTTGCTCCTGCAGTGAAAATAACTCCCTGGCCTGTTTGTATTTCCTTAAACCAATCGTTGTATAATCCTAACCCCTAACCCCTAACCCCTAACCCTAACCCCACTTGTGTTGCCTACACCTAACCTAGTACTTTTATTGCCTAACCCTAACTAAGTACATTTGCTGCCTAACCCTAACTAAGTACTTTTGCTGCCTAACCCTAACTAAGTACTTTTGCTGCCTAACCCTGAGTACTTTTGCTGCCTAACCCTAACTGAGTACTTTTGCTGCCTAACCCTAACTGAGTACTTTTGCTGCCTAACCCTAACCGAGTACTTTTGCTGCCTAACCCTAACTGAGTACTTTTTCTGCCTAACCCTAACTGAGTACTTTTGCTGCCTAAACCTAACCAAGTAAACCTAAAAACAAAGTAAACCGACATTGGAAGTTTATTTTGAAAATACAGTGTATGCAGGTACAGTAACAAGTGTTTCCTGTGAACACAGAAGAAAAGACAACATGTAACAAGCAGAAACTGGCGTCCCTGACACGTCCAGAACTGACGCTAGAGGCCTCCCTCTAGTTTGAAGAGGAGGGCAGCTGACCAGCGTCGATATTTGATGAGTTGGGAGTGAGTATGTGGGTAAACACATCAGTGTAGCTGTGGCAGCGAAACCAGACCACATCAGATCTTTGATGTCGGTCTATGGGTTGTATGTGAAGAAGAAAAAAATATAATGGCACTCATAAATCCCCAGGTTACCATTTCCTGTTTAAGCTCAAAATTAGAAAAATGCCTGGCTTTAATAATAACAGCGAGACAGCTCCTGTGACATTTGATCCGGTGTCAATAAATGTCTGTGAAAAACAGGTTTTATTGCCTGCATTTTATTTGAAGCAGCATGATATTGGACAAGAAGTGCTTCCTGTGCAAAGTTTGCCACAGAGCTTTACTGTATGCAACGTCTGCTGATACACTGGAAAACTGCCTGTATGGATTTTGTGTATAGTTGGGAAATAGTCAAAGATGAGAGAAAACTCAATAACAGTGACAGTTCCAATACAACCGTTTTATGACAAATGAAAACTGCTTATTTTGTCTCCTCATCACTCATCAGTTGTATGCAATTTTTGTGCATTGAAATTCTGTGCCCACTCCTGGCACAGTCACTCATTATCACATGCAACAACCTGAGTTTTATGAATTGCATTCCTGAGTGTGAGATAATTTACTGCGTATTTAGATTTATGTCTCCTCCTCAACCATCATTATCACCTGCAACAGTTTTACGCGTATAGCTCTGAGACACGTCTGAATTAACCCAATTTTGTGTCTGTTTATCATGGATCTTAAGGTATCATTTAGATCCTCTGCTCAGGCTGTTTTGCATATTTCAAACCCCTCATGGTTGATGTGGCAGGGCACCATATAACAGAGCAGGAGGGTGGGGTTACCTAAATGCCCTCATTTTACTGCCGAGGGGGGTGAGAAAGCTTTAACTCAGTGGAAAGCGGTTATTCTATATTTGCTCCAACCATACAGTTACTCCACCCTCCACACGTCCCACATAAAGCCACTCCAATATAAGAGTTTATGAATGCTCAACCTCTTCTCATTAGGTTTAGACTCTTTGCAGACCTGGGAACTCTTTATTAAAATAGAACAACCAGCCCAAACTAACCAGATAATGATCTGTTGATATGAGTGAATGTACTTCACATGCTCTGATGTGGCTTTGCTTAGCAATGTGTGAGAGCTCAGATGAGTGAATTAATAAATATTTAAACAAAAAAAAGTCACATTTTAGTGTAAAAGGGAATGGCTGAGGCAGAAAGACTATAAACGACTGCCTCCCTGCGTGTTTCTGAAAGCGGGTGGGGTCAGGTGGACGAAAATGACTTGGACCACATTATATGTAAAGTTGGTAATTACTAGGTTTCGAGACTTTAAATAGCCGGGCCCACTGTGGTAAACATACTGGAAGTCAAGGCAGCTGCCTCCACAGTATCCTTCCTTGTCCTCAGAGACAAACTATCAGTGTGCAGAAAGCTTAAACATTTGGTTTAGATAGAACCCAAAAAAGCCAGAGACACTTCAATTAACCACTCACACAGAAGGTAAGGAGGCTTAGAAATCACTGAGCAGTTGTGTTTCTCAGGGCGTAAAGTTCTTCAGGCACCATTCCTGATTTCAGGCATACAGCAGTTTTAGGCCTAGTCCACACGTACACGGGTATTTCAGAAAACAGGGTTTTCCCCTTTTTCTTTCTAAAATAAATCCCCTCCACACAAGCGCTGTTTAAATAAATCTCCATTCAAATCTAAACGCAAAAACACAATTGAAGCCTGTCAAGAGCATGCCAAACTAACAGGCGGTGATATAACCCTAACCCTGAAGCCATGTTGGCCAAGCCTGAAAAAAAGTTGTTACCAGATGGTGCATGGTGCACAAAAGGTAACGGCACTCACTCTGACGTCACAAGCCAAAAACTTTTCGCGGTCTGCACCGCACACTGACAACGGCATTTCTGAACATTTTTGAGTTTTCCAAAAGATCAGTTTTCAGTGTCCTAAAATGCAGTTTGTGTGGATGAAAGGCCAAAACACATAGAAAAAGCTACATTTAGCCTTAAAGTCATATAATACTCAATTCAATGTATTGTGTACACATTTTCTTCTTTTCAGTTTGAATCATTTCTTGCTTTAATCCCTGCAACTAAAACTATAAAATGAATGAATGCTCAACAAACTCTTCTATGCACACAAGTAAATGTGAATGAGCCGTGGACAGGAAGAGCTTAATGTGCCACTATACTCTATCAGAAGTGCTTGTCATTGATTTCCAATGTGTTCCAACATTGTACAAACTAGATATTGTCTTGCGTAACCCACTCCTGATGCTTAAAAAAACTGACAAAGATAACTGACAAAGATGACAAAATGGGGAAGTGGTGCTCATGTCAGTTGAATGTGGAACAAGTTATCTAAAATAACAGTTTTACCGCATGTATGGATGCAGTATGTTCATGCCAAAAGTGAGATGCGTTACAGTTAATGTAAAAGAAGGTTTATTGTGACAAACAAAATGCAAAAGGAACAGACTGGAACATCGGCAAACAGTCTGGCAGGCCAGACTATCGGGGCCTCTTTTTTATCACCAGTCAAGAGACTTGTGTCAACAGACAGACCTGCCGACAAACCTCGCACAATCCTGCAAACCAGCTGCAGTTGGAATGTTTGCATACAGTAGCAGTATAAACATCTGTTTTTACAGAATGGGTCCTTACAATCCCAAGGACAACTTCAAACGACTGTTGGCCAATTACAAACATGCATGTGCAGCAAACTACACTATACGTGTGCAAGAAAATTACCCCTGCTGAGGGGAAGAGAACCTATGGAGCACATTCAGAGCTGGAGTCATTATGACTTTTAGCAAAGAAGAAATAAATAAATTAACATGGGACATTACTTCTAAATCTCATGTGTAGAAATTACCTGGCAAAACATTGGTATTTCCTCTTCCTGCCATGAGCATTGCTATACAAAGCAATTCATTTTTGGCTATGCAAAAACATTTTGTTTCAAGTTTCTTTGGTGTAAAAGCAGCCTACTGTATGTTGCTAACTCAGACGTTGCTGAACAAAAATAACTAACAGAGGTTCCTGGAAGGGTTTGAAACAGTTCATTCTTGTTCACAAACCCACAGCTATCTCCCTTAGGGCTCCTATATTTGCCAAGGAGTTACATTTGGAGGCAACGATACAGTTTGGACTGAGAAAATAGTCCGGAGTGCAAAAACAAAGATGGCTTCCTATTTTCACCATGCTATACCCATATGTAAAGTCTCAATATACAGCTTTATATGAATTTTCCATTCAACAATACATTTTCTTCATCAAACTATTTTACATAGTAAAAAACTTTAAATAGCACACTATCAGAAAATATATTGCTCTCTGTATCAGAATAAAAAACCCTAATAAATATCAGTCATTCCAAACTTTTCCGAAAGGTTTTTTTTCCTGCATCAGGGTTCAGAGTTCATGTCCGTCAAAGTCTATAGAAAATTGAACACTTTGTCCTCAATCAAACTAATCGACTTATCCGTTAGCATTTCTTCACTGTTTACAAATTTATACCCGAAAAGCTTCAGCGTCGGTCCACAAACTTTCTGTACCACCTGGGCTATTTTGAATGGCAAACTGAACCTCCATTTCTCTACTTGTTCTGAGGAGTTTTTCTGTGTGGAGTAAACACCGCTGGTCTCCTTGGAGGCCTGGGTGTTCTTCAGGATCCAGGATTTCACTTGTGGAGTGAAGGGGATTCCAGTGAACCTGTACATCTCCGTTGCCTTCCTCATGGGGAACCGGGCAATGTCCTCGTACCTCACCAGCATGTAACGCCGGCGCAGCCACGCCGGCTGTCTGAGGCCGATCTCCGCGGACATCCTGATGTTGTCGCAGTTCCCTTTCAGCTTTCTCACTTCATCATCGTCAATGGGCACGTCCCCATCCATAGCCCACTGCTTCCAGTTCTTGTATTTGGCTGCAAAGGCCACCATGCGCGAGGCTAGCACAGCCCGAGGATCCCGAACCAGCTGAATGAACTTCACGTCGAGGCGTGGGTCCTCAGCCAGAGGACGGAGGTTCTCCAGCTGGCGCACCCTCACTGACTTGATGGCCCTGTGCTCCTTCTGCAGGCAGGACTCAGACGCCATGGTCAGGTTCAGGGGCCCGCAGCGTCTGGTCCTGCAGCGATAACGCTCAAAGACCCCTTTGATGACGGGGCTGCAGACGGACTCCTCGCACAGAGAGCTGCTGGACTCCCTGCGGAAGAGGGCGGTGGTGATGTGGTCCACGGGGAGGGGGTCGATGAAGCTCTCCAGCGGGGAAAAGTCACACAGGAAGAGCTGCTGGAGCACTTCGCGGTACGCCTTGGCTGCCGCCGTGGCGTTGGTGCCGCCGGTCTCCAGCGTCAACATCTTCTCCACGTGCCACAGCGGCTCAAACAGATAAAACATGTTGTCGCCCTGCTGGTTGAAAAACTCGCCCACGAACGAGGAGCCCGTCCTGGTGGTGGCTAACAGGAGGATGTGTTTCTTGCCCCTCGTCACCACCTCCTGGTGCTGGCTGTAGTTCTCCAGGCGGCGCTTCATCAGCGTGAAGGCAGAGTCCGTCTTGCTGAGTGAGGTAAAGGAGCCATTGTGCTTCAGCAGTATGTGGGAGAAACCACTGGGCTGTAGAGGGGTCTGGGGGGTCTGCTTTAAGGTGAGCTTATCTGACACCCTGAAAGTGCAAGACAAATCACAGTTATATTATCTTTTTCAAAGTTAACAGAAAGAAGTTGTAGCTGTGTTATTTAACTCGACATTTGCAGCAATTTTTTGTTGCTCAAGGAGTTTTTATAAAATATCTGGAAGAGACAAACACACATAAACCTGCTGGGAACTACTAAAGCACTCCATTGATCACTGAAATGGACTTACCTTGAGATAATGTTGTTTTCCTTCTCAATGATAACAAGTGCCACAAAAAAGACGATGGATATTGTGTATTTGATCCTCATTCTTGGATGTAGCCGTGCCTGGATATGCTTTTACAGACTGCTTCTTAATGGGTTCTGCCAATCTTGCAAGTCTCCAGTCGCCTTCTTAAAGAGCCTTCCAGTTATTTGTATTCCCCGTTGTAGGTGATGTTTCATCCTGTAAATGAAATGAACATCAACCTGTCAGTTACACATTTTGCACATTTGAGCACGCCGGTGAATAACTACTTTGGTCTCAATTCTTTCTGTCGAAACACATCAAGGTATTTGTTTTAACCACTCGTGGAAATGGGGAAGTTGGCGGTCTTCTGCATATGTAAAGCTACATATGTGAAACTACACTGATGCCGAGTCAGAGTTGCAGTTATACAGAGCACTTCTCCTTCCCATGCCTCTATTCTTTCTCTGTTTTTTTTATTCGAGCACAGCATCACTGTACTGTGTTCAGTAAAACCAACGTTTACTCAGAGACAAAAATATCATATCTTGAGAAGGTAAGAATAGAAAATAGCTGAGTGTGTTAGACTGGAATCTAAGCCAGTTCTTCCCACAAGGAAGTCCTTGTTATCTTTAAGTGCACCAGTGCATTTCAGGAGCATGCCCACCCACCCTGCAACACTGAAGGCTGGTGCACATAGAACAGCTGCATTTATGAGTCAGTTATTTAAAAAAACAACTGTGAGGGCACAAGTGAAATATGTGAGACTGCAATCAAGCACAATTTTGTAATTAAACTGTAAACTGCAAAACTGTTTGCTTAAAAAGTCAGAGTTGTCTGGGTTAGAGTGATAATCCTACCTCCCACTGATAGGTAGCAGAGCAGCCTGTGGTTCAAACTGCCAGCTGCTGCTCCGTGTCAACACTGGGAGGAGATCTTTTCAACACAGGCCCTCAGTGACATGGACTACTGGTACAGTAGACCATCTGGTGGCGGGCTAATGGCTTTCTGCTTCCCCATAATATGTGTTTGTGCTTCTAAAACACTGACTGACACTGAGGGGGACACATGTCCCAGTGCTGAGAGGTATAACTGCACAGTGCTGAAATTGAAGGGGAAAGCCTGCTTGTCGTCGAGCCATAAATTGTGCTCAGAGCCTGCAGGCCGTTCAGTACTTGTGTTACTCTGTAGAGGGCAGGCGAATGAAATAAGAGTGGATTTAATGATGCCTATGTGTATTTGGGAATGTTTTGCACATTCCCAAAAGATATTTTAAGATAATGGCATCTTGGCTCAGATCCCTGACTTAATCTTCAGATTTTAGCATAATCCTGCCTCACCTCGCCTGCCAGAGAAAGGGTCAATAACACAGCGAGAGTAAATGAGACAGTCTGAGGAAATTGGCAATGTGTCATTTTGATGTGTGCCCACAAAAATGCCTAGGTTAGAAATTTAGAAGCATTTAAGTAAGCAGACACAAGGTGTACAGTCAGTCTTTAAAAATCCTGAATCAGACGTCTGGGTTTGTGAAAACATTTGTTTACTGGATCCGTCAAGTGCTACACACAGACTCCTGAGTGTGCCTGTGATTTCTTATGGATCACTGTTAAACGATTACAGGTCTGGCCTCAGGACCGACACATTAGTGAAACCGCTGCTATTAATCAGCAGAGCCACGAGCCAACAGAGCAACCTTTTCACTCACTACAGCAAGGTAACTTTTAAAATAGAGATTAATGAATACTGTACATGCCCTTAAATGTATTTTGTAACGTATTCCATTGGATTACTCCATTTTTTTGGAATACTTCCAAATCATCTTGCTGAGCTCATTTCCCTGGGTCTTATATTTCCAAAAACACATTCCTGACAGTGCTCTGGCTGTGCGTCTCCTCTGCCATTGTCCTGTGGCAGGTGCACAAATCTGTTTATGAGGAATGCATGCCGAATATGAATTTTAGAGCAAATGAAACAAAAACAAACTAGAAGGGCACACCTCCACCAAGGCCATGCCCTATCTTGCAGTGTTAACAAAAGTGAAAAATAATGTGTGTATCCGCCCTGTAACTTTGATCCGCTCCACAATTGAATGGGTTCTTCCTTGGCCCATGCTCCACACTTCCACCAAGTTTCATGAAAATCGAGCCAGTAGTTTTTCCGTCATCATGCTGTCAAACAAACAAACCAAACCGAAAAACATAACCTCCTTGGTGGAGTTAATAAAGTAATCCCTTCAAGTAATCTATTTTTAAAGACAGTAACTGTATTCAAAATACCACCAATTTAAACTGTAACAGAATATAGTTACAAATTTTTCTATTTTAAATACCTAATCCCGTTACTTGTATTCCTCCTGGTCGTGTGTTTGACACGAAACAAGCAGAGCTATGTAGGAAGCCTGATACATGACCATCATTTTCTGAATTCTGATGAGCCTCTTTGAGTTTCTGTTTGACACATCTGGACGTCCAGTTCTCACATCCTGTTGCAACCTCTGTCCCGGGCCAGTTTTGAGCACAGAAGCCAGTCCAAAATGACTGCCGTCTAAACACAGGGAATGGTTGGACACTGGCTGCGAAATTCTCTGAGAGGGAATGGGAAGTTTACAGCTCCAATAGAGCACTGTTGACGTGGAACGGCGTGTAATGAAAAGGTGAACAGCTTGTGTACTGAGACACGTTTTCATCGGGAGGAAAAATCAGCTCCGTCTTGCACCACCCTGCCGCATGCCACAACCACAAAGGTCTCTTTACACAGGAGTGACTCTAAACCTCCTTTGGGCTGAGATCGCAGAACATAAACTCCCAGGTCACTCACACGTCACAGGGTCAGTGACTAACCCCCTGATGTTACAAGTCATGTGGCACATGTCAGAAAGTCGGCTGCACTACAGAAAATTACTCACAGCTTTGGTCTTCAGTGGTCATTTAACATTGTACAAATACAGTCACAGTTTTTCTAAGTAAACCAAGATCTGAGTCGGCCCTACATCTACCGATTTAGAATAGCATAGTTGTTCTGTAGTTTATTTTCTACTGTGACTACACCTGAACAAATTAAAGGGACAGTTCAGATTTTTTGAAGGGGGGTTGTATGAGGTATAACATCAGTTTAAGTGTCTGCTATATTTACAGTATTTTCACGGCTTTACCTTGCTGTTAAACAGCCCTAAGTTTACAAAGGGGAAGTTGAAGCTGTTATCTATGCTCTTATCAAAGCCACATAGTCTTGCATACAGCCAGACCTACCTCCACAGTGCTGTGTCAGTGTGGGGGGAGGTCTGGATTCAGTAGCTTTCACTCCGGTATATAGGAAAAAACTCCCTGGTCTGTTTGTATTTCTTTAAACCAATCACAATCGTCTTGGGCGGTGCCACGCCCCCCGGCTGCAGCGAAGGGGCTTTGAGAACCACAGGAAGGGGAGGAGGGACTTCCTGTTCACCGGGGTTTCCTCCTGGTGGAAGTATAAAGCTTTATACCGGCACTGCTTACAAAGAAAGCCAGACTAAGCCTTTGTCATTTTACCTCACAGAACACGGGAGTTGCTGGTCAACTGCTGCCTTGATCTTTTGGTTTGTTTGTGTTATTGTGTGGTTTTGAAGTTTCAAAAGGATTAGGGACTAACAAAACCAGCAACTCCCATGTTATGTGAGATAAAATTACTGTTTTTGTCAAAGGAGTCTGGAGAGCGGAGATAACAGCTTCAGTTCCGTGTTGTAAAGGGCCGTTTGATGACAAGGTTTGACGACAAAATATTCTAAATATAGTGTACACTTAAACTGATATTGTTTTTTTTAGGTGGTCCTTTTTCTGGTGGCTTTGCTGTGTGGCTCCGTCCAAAGCAGTACAATACTCTGCTTCCATGTCGGGACTCCTGTCTGCTTCTCCAAACTGGGGGCGTGCCGACCGCCATCTACTGTAGGTAATACACTGATTATGGATAACTACCTCACACAACCCCACTTCAGAAAATCCGAACTATCCCTTTAACATTGTACAAATACAGTCACAGTTTGTGTAAGTAAACCAACAGAAGATTTGAGTAAATCAACCTTTATAGAACAGCATATTTATTCTGAAGTTTATTTTCTGCTGTGTATACACCAAAAATGATTTTGCCTAATGAATAAGACATGAGTGAATCTCTTTCAGTGAAAAAGTTGATTTGACATGAGTACTAGAGTATGTATTTAAGCAGTTTTAGTTTCTATCCATATATGATTTAAAATAAACCAAAGAAAGCCACATCGACAATTCATCAAGAGAATAAGTGGTCTGAGGTTTTGTCATTTATATGGTAAATTAGATGTACACCAATTATCTCAGCTTATTGCATCTGCTGTGTAAAGTAAAAAATAAAAAAAACACACACATGAGCTGACATTGTTGAATATTCACAAACCACTGAGGCATATGACACTTTTGATCATCTACTCATAACAAAACCGCCACTGCACCATTTATCATCTTGCTACAAATGCTTTTAATCGCTGCCTCTTATTTAATGTAAATCTTCTGAGAAGACAAATTAAACACCACCCAGCCAAACCCCCTTTGCCTGAGATATTGCATGTGCACACTTTAGTGTTGTAAATGTACACAGAACATCCCATTCCAATCCCATACACAAAGGGATTTTTGTTTTTTTTAGATCCACTCTGAAATACAGAATGTAGGCATGATAATTACAGGATGTTGTGTTTTGATGTACTCAGATAACAGACTAGAAAATACACATCTTTTGAAAAATAACAGCTGAGTAAGACTGGGCAATATGCCACTATATATACACCATGAGATGTTAGAAATGTGTCATTTTTCTATACCTGTTAGCATGGTATATATCTTTACTTTTGTTTGTTTCATTGTGGGCAATGAAGGAAGCATTGTTCTCCACTACATTTATTTGATAGTTTACTTACTTTGCAAATAAAGACTTTACTTACAAAACATATCATCAACATATTAAAAATGGGATGCATCGTTACTTCAGGTATTTAATGTCAAATCGTATTTAATCGTGATGTACAGATACATCAATATCACACTATAAAATGACATATACTGTGATAGAGTGCATTATTTTCTATCTGTCTATACTGTATATATAGGCCTATATGAGTTATTTGGCTATCTGGTAGAGCAAAAAGAGGTTTTGGCCAGATCTTTGTTGTAGTCATAAGGGTTCATTTGTCCAATCCAGCGAATATCAATCAAACCGGTGTTTGTTTGTTTTTTTGATAAGATATCTCAAAATATTTTTGTTGTTGTGGTTTTTTTTATATATACTGTGCACTTAAGGGAATATCAATCAAACTTTTTTTTTTTGTTTATCTTTTTTTGTTTTTCTAGTATTTAAGGAATCTCGCCTATAAATCTTTAAAAGGAGAGTGGAGTATGGCATGCAGGCCACAACCGCGTTACTTAAGGTTAGAGTGTAGGCGAGATTGATGCTTGTTGAGAGAATGCGTTAGAGACAATGTGGTGATTTGGAGAATGGATGTAGACCTGTGGTCATGCAGCACAAGTAAAAAATAAAAATAAATAAAAGTAGGCCTAGGCTATGCATGCATGATATTACTGTAACATTATTTGCACATGCCTGTCAATATTCCCTGTACATATCTTCTAAATTATGCATACTGTTTACATGTTCCTTATTGTAATATTATCTATATATTAGAGTTAATTATACCACCTGTCTTTTGGAGCTTTTTCCCACTTGTATATACACCTTTTATGTTGCTTTTTGTTACGCACCATTACATCAAGACAAATTCCTTGTATGTGAAAACTACTTGGCAATAAAGCTGATTCTGATTCTGTAAATCCAGAGCAGTGACAGCAACCTCAGTGCAAAAAAAGTCGGACTTTGATGCAGCAGTGGTTGTGTCTCTGGAGAGCATACGCTGCATTCAAAGGTCAAAAGGACAAACCGGCCAAACTGAAGTCATGCTTCCTTAATAATAAGAAAAAAAGAAAAGCCACTTTACTTCAACTGTTATGTCAGAGATCCACAACTGTTTTATGGTGATTTCATTGTAGTTTGTTGTTTTTTTTCCCTCCCTGGGTGTCATAAGAGTTTAACAGCCCTCCCACGCGATATTATTAGTTTATAGCGTTTAGTTATTTATAAAGTATAATTTGTCCTCTCTTCATACCATCACGATGAGCTGCAGTGTCTGAAGGCGTCCCGCTTCGGTTCATGCGTGAAGTTAATCTCCTCAAAGAGCGATTCCGGTTAGAAATGAATTCCATTACTTCCCAACAATACTTCACTTGTGGGACAAAAAAACATCCAATCCAAAAGAATAAGAAGTAGTAGTAGTAGATTTAGTAAGTAAAGCCTGTGGGTGAGATGGACTCATGTTTGGGGAGGCTGCAGGTCTGGCTGCCCGGTGGACTGAATGACAAGTATGTCAAACAGTCAGTGAACTCAGTGAATCACATGGGAGGAAAGTTTGTTTCCAAAGGAGCGGAGCTTCAGACAGGAGGCGCACTGCCACCTCCCCTCACAGACCCTGTGTTTACAGTCTGTGACAATAGATCAGCAAACACATGATCAACAATGCTTAGGGGCTGATATTGTTGTTATGTGCTGCTGTTATTTGTTTTTGTATGTTTTAGTAGGCCTATTGATGTAATCGCAACAAAAGAAGAGGCAAGCACTCCACCTAGTGGAAAAAAACACAATGTGCGTCTGAACTTATACATTGACATGCATGTGGATAAAAGGCATAGAGATTATGTCTGTAACGTGATGTTAAATTAAATTAAAAAGCAAGTAATTTACTCAAGTACTGTACTTGTAGCCTACTACATGATTTCAAGAGGAAAATATAACATACTATTTACTCCACTCCATGTGTAGGTGTATGTAAAGTAGTTTAAATGAGTTACAGCATTAACACATCACATTATCCTGTTGGAGCCATTTCAGTGGTAACCAGTAGGGTGGCGCTGTGGGTAGCCAGTTAATTTACTTTTTGGATGACTAATTGCAACAGGTGTGGCACGCACAGCCAGGTCTATTGTATTTTGACCGCGAGGCAGCTAGACGAGAAACTTATTTTGTTAATTTCGTAGGCTAATACATTGATTAGCAAGTCCAGCTTTAAGTTTTTGGGTTTTGAACTATTTTTGGTGACTTTGAGTGACAACAGAGGACCCAGAGCCTATAGTGGACACCGGAGCCACGGAGCAACATTAATGGAGCAAAACAAACGGTGCGTCAACACTAGCCTACTGACTTATCCTCTTGAATACAATTAAACCCCTGTGTAATATTCACTGCGTGTGTCCTGTAAAAATGCCTTGAATGTAGCCTATATATTTGTTAATATATAACCTATATGGGCCTAATGTGTGTGTGTGTGTGTGTGTGTGTGTGTGTGTGTGTGTGTGTATATATATATATATATTGCTTGTTTTGTTATAATATTTTGTTTTATGGTATTTCATATGTCCTGTCGTTTTATATTTTTTTATATGTTTTCTTATTTTTCATTGCCTCTTATAATTAAGTTTTTATTTTATGTTATTGTATATGTACTTTTACATTTACAGCAATATTTCACACAATTGTACTTCACAATTGTATCCTAAACTGATTGACAATGGACATCTTGAAGCTTGAATTACAGTAATATTAAAACAATGATATAGGCCTAATGTATAATGAAATAACATTATAGTAGCCTACTTTTGCCTTAATTAAAAAAAGAAAGAAAGAAAAAGTAAAGCAAAAGTAGGAGCAAATGTGCACTTTTGCTCAAATAAAACATGAAACGCAGGGCTTTGCTTCTAAAGGAGTATTTTTTACATTTTGATATTGCTATTTGCTCGGGTGTGAATACTTTTTCAACCGATGATTACATTATTTATGAATGGTTCATGGTTTATGAAATGCAGCCCGACGGATGTACAGGTTGTAGTTCTCCCGACGTAGAACTACAATTCCCATCAATCCCGTCGCGTAATGATGACGTGGCCATGGAGAATTTTCACGAAGGTTGCAAAACAAGATTGCGTCAGAAAGTTGCGCACTTGTTTCTGGAAAGGTGAACGACGAACGCTGCTCTCTCGGTATGTAACCTCAACATTTCTTCAACTTAGCCATCATACATCAACAAAATAATTGTCAGTGGTAATAGTTAGTTTATTTTGTCACAGTAAACACCGTAATACCGGAAGATCCCGAAGACTTTGTAGCGAAATTACGCTAATGCTACGCAGCTAGCATGTGTCGTGTTAGCTAACGTTAGCTAGCTTAGTTAACTAACGTGAAATCCTGTGATATCAAAGTTAATTTTCTTCACTAACTGGCCAGTGTTACTGCTACAGTACTTTAACGTTGTTGCCTAACTGTCGTTGTGACTCTAATCATAATAATATGTGTACAAATGTGTTCAAACATTGTTATGTCGTACAACTGTGTGAGTTACCTGACGCTCTGTTTATCTACGGATACAGGTTAGATAATAAATTGTAACCATGTTGGTGGCGAGGCTGACGTGCCTGAGGAGTCTTCCTCTCGCCGGGCTCCGTCCTGTGCTGTCACAGGGCTCCCCAGCCCTGAGAACACACACCCTGAAGGCCTGTCCACCCCTGCTCAGGCCCCAGCAGGTAACTGTAAAGTTAGCAACAGCATGCTGACATTAATGACTCTCTAACACTTGTCTAAGCTTTCTACTTGCTGATTTCACTTTACATTCACAGGTGCACATACAGCTACTATTACTTTGTACCACTCCATGAAGATTAGACTAGGTTAGAAGAAATGCTTAGTAATCTTGAGTTACATCAGATATTGAAATGCACACAAGATGTCATTAATGCAAATAAAACATCTCATGATGCATCAAGCCTCAAATCACTAGCATGGCTTTTATCTATGCTTCCATGACATTCTAATTTCAATTTGTTGTGCACATTTTTCGTATATGTATGTTTCATTGATGAAGAATGGATAAAGTCAGGAAACAATGTCTACGTTGCATAGAAACAGGCTGAAGGGCTTTTCACACTGCACTTAGCCCCATGCTAATAAAGCTTTCACACTGGCACAACACTGGCACATTCCAAAGTGGGCTAACCCCGACTTTAGCCCAGGGCTTGCTGGGCTAAATCCACACCACTCCCTTATTGTTTTGATTAACAAAGCTGGGTGTGAAATCCCAGCCACAAAATCATCAATTGCAATTGTGTATGTCAATTTTGTTTTTCTTTTATCAGGGTTATTCCACTAAGGCCAGATTTGGTTTCCGGCGTGGGAAGACAACCAGAGACCAGCTCAAAGAAGCAGCTTTTGAGCCAGCAACAGATACCGCCATTAGAAGTAATCACTATTGTATATACTAGTTAAACATACTGTTACATACAAACATGCTGTTAAATAGACTGTACTGTTACATAACTATGTCTTGTTTTGCTATCCACTCCCTTGTTAGTTTGGAGCTTTTTTGATGGCAATCTAAATTGCCACAATGGCAAAGTTTACTGTACTTTTGAAGCACAAATCAAACTTTTTACCTGACAGTCACTGTGTTTATCTGTAACATCTTTTGAGTATTACGGTTTATCACATAGTGCAATGGAAAACATTTAAAAAGTGTGTCTAAAATTCTAATTGTTGTGTCCACAGTTGACAGCATGGGAAGAATGTTCCTGGCTGGAGGTGCAGCAGTTGGCCTTGGAGCTCTGTGCTACTATGGACTCGGCATGTCCAATGAAATCGGTGCCATTGAGAAAGCAGTGTGAGTAACAGCTTTTTGTACCGCCATCTCTTTAGTTTTAAAGCACAGGTCAGTAGACTGTACTTGTTACCCTCTGTATTCACCTGGCTCTTTGCTCTCTCTGCAGGATCTGGCCTCAGTATGTGAAGGACAGGATCCACTCCACCTACATGTACTTTGCAGGCAGTATTGGACTGACGGCATTGTCAGCTGTAGCAGTGAGCAGGACCCCGGCACTTATGGGCCTGATGATGAGAGGATCCTGGCTGGTAAGCTTTATAACTCAAGTAGACACATCATCGGTCCTCACGGCATTACAACATTTATTTTCCAATTACATTGAATGCTAATACACAATGGAGCTGGTTTAGTAATATCTGTATTTTTTCAATAGGTGAAACTTTATAGGTTATTAATAAAGGGTTTCCTACAGTCATGGAAAAGCTGTAAAAGTCATGGAATTACAAAACAGTGAATTTATTTTCTGTAGCTGTTCATGTAACATAGCTTGATGCGTGACAAAGTTTTGTTTACCATCACGCACGTTTCTTCATTTTCACCTGGCCTTCCGTCTCTCCCTCCATGTATGCCAGCTAGTAGAAATTATATTTGAATAATGCTGGGCAAGTGTACATTTAATATTTCATGGCTCTCTCTAATGATGATAAATATAATGTATTATGTACTAGGCTACATATTTATGTTGCCACATTGTTTTTCAGACTTGCATCCAGAAATTAGTTTATAATAAAATGCATTAAGAATACACTAATAGTACACTCGGTTCCGTTTTCAGTCATGCTTGAAAGCTCGTGCCAGACTGATACAAGTGCTTGTAAAGCTTTTTTTTTTTTTAAATTTTTTAATAAAGGACAATGTATTGACTGCCTGTAGTTTTAAGATTAGAGTATTTAGAGACTGAAAAAAGGTTGCTGTTATTTTCATACAATAATTAACATTTGGAGTAAAGATAACTTTTCAGTTCTGTTTGTGTTTTATGTTGTGAGTGGTCATAGAAATTGTATTGTGTCTCCTTGAAAAGTCATGGAAATGTTTTTAAATAATGTTCATGAAAATGTGTGGGAACCCTGCTAATATGAATGTCTGTTGTTTTAACCCCAGGCTATTGGAGCAACTTTTGCGGCTATGATTGGTGCTGGCATGCTGGTCAGGTCGATTTCATACGAGCACAGCCCAATGCCCAAACACCTCGCTTGGATGTTCCATGCAGGTTTGTAAAACAATGTCTACTGGAAAATTATTACTCTGTTTTGTTGTCTCATTCAGCAGTTATTTCTGTTCTGTAGTTGCCTCTGTTGGGCACTAGAGGGCATTCATGTAAAGGCTCAGAGAGTAACAGCACTATTTGAAACCACTATATATGACAAAGATCTGTTTTGCTGTTTGTTTTGAATGTGTTATTCATTTTTTGCTTCATATGTATTGATAAGGTGTGATGGGTGCTGTCATCGCTCCCCTGACTCTCCTGGGAGGGCCTCTGATGATGAGGGCCGCCTGGTACACTGCAGGAATCGTTGGAGGTCTGTCCACTGTGGCCATGTGTGCTCCCAGTGAGAAGTTCCTCAATATGGGCGGGCCATTGGCTATTGGCTTTGGAGTGGTCTTCGCTTCTTCTATTGGTGAGTATAATGCAGTTTCACCTCATAAACCCTGTCTCAGGTGCACTACAGGCAGCACTGAATGGCTTTCAGACCAAAACTGGCATTGCGTTAAAAGTAAAGTTAAAATCGAAGTGTGAGCACCTTAGCAAAATGTCATTAAGTTATATGACATGATGTGTACATTAGTCCATTGAAAGACTACAGGCAGGTATTAAACACCAGGTGTTTTTATCATGTTTATGTCCCTGTAGTGCCACATGAGAAACTTCACTTCTTCAAAAAACTCCATAATCTACAAATCTTTCACACAACCAATCCAGTTTATTTATGCAAATGAATTTGGTTGATGTCACACAATAGAAGAACATCTGTTCTGTATGAATTAATTTGCATGAACTACAGAAATTAGTTGGTGTAAAAAAAATTTTTTTTAAAAATCCATAGAAATAATTAGGGATGCACCAATACCGGATTGGATATTAGTCCGATATTGATTCAAATAGCTGGATCAGTGACAATGGGGCCACTCTATTCTATTCAATTCAATTATGTATTATTATTATTAATAATATTAATAATAACATTAATAATAATAATAATAATATTTTAATAATAAATAATTCAATATTATGTATATCTACATATTTATCTAACATTTTGTTTTACAAAGTTGGGAAAGCCATGTTAAAGTCAAACACATAAAAGAATGATCCCAGTCACTTCCACACAGTGAAACATATTAATTAAACACCGGTATCAGATCGGTACTCGGATCGCCGTTCACACCTGTGTCTAACATTCGTCTCCAGCTGATCACTTGTGTTCAGATTTCACTTCCACTATAAGGTCAAAGGGCCCCACTCACCATTATTACGTCCACGCTCTCGCCAGTCGCGGGTGTGTCAGTACTGCTCATCTTCTTCCATCGGGCAAAACGATGGACAGTCACTCTGTACTTTGTCCAACTTGTTGTAAAATGGGGAAAGTATTTTCCTGTTACGTCCCTGTCGGTGACGCATCAGGATGCATTAGTTTATGCTACAAAACATACGTGGTCAAATGCGTCACAGACCACCTCAGCAAGTGGTTTGAATGATCGGATCACAGTGCATCTTGATGGTTGGTTACACTCGAATTTAGCGCTGTCCAAGACGCATTTTCAAACAAAGTGTAAACAGGGTCAATGTAGTTCACATATTCATGTTATATACATGGATGTTTGTTAATAATTTAGTCCCCTAAATTAAGTGCTGGGCCAAGCAGCTAAAGTAGTTTTAATAGAAACTGTAGGATCGATCAGCTACATACATGCATATTATGATTTGATATGACTGTATGCTATTATGTCTCTATGCTATCACTTTGAATCTGTACCCAGGTTACAAGGTTTTGAATATTTTATTTTATTTTGGACTATTTCTGACTTTGCTATTTCATTTTAGTTTAGTTTAGATTTTTCATTTTAATTTAGTTTTACTTAGTTTGTTTGCTAGTTTTAGTTTACTTTCAGAAATGTTTAGTTTTTACATATTTAGTTTGTTTTTGTGAGGGCCAGGTATAATATCTCAGAACTATGTAGCCACATGTACATACAAAATACACAGTTGGAGAACAGTATAGGGATGACTTAATGTTGGTGAATCAATTGTTGCATCTCCTGGAATGTCAAGTCTGTTCAATTTAATTGGTTCAATGTCACGAGAGTTGATGGAAATTCATGCTGTAGTGATAAAGCTAATACTTGATAAAGCATACTACTTGTCAGTCTCACAGCGAATCTTCCCGTCTTCTTCAGGATCGATGTTCCTGCCGCCCACCTCGGCGTTCGGAGCAGGCCTGTACTCGGTGGCCATCTACGGAGGCCTGGTGCTGTTCAGCATGTTTCTCCTCTACGACACACAGAAGGTCATCAAGAGGGCAGAGACTCTCCCACTCTATGGTGTACAGAAATATGACCCCATTAACGCGTAAGTCAAAATATTCAAGTACAGTTTAAATTAAGTTTTCAGCAGAATACTGTTAGTTACATACTATCAGAATCAGAATTATTGCCAAGTAGTTTTTACATACAAGGAATTTGTCTTGATGATACAGTGCATAACAAGAACAACACAAAAACAAAAAGTATACATAAACAAATGAAAGACAACAACAAAAAAAAGCAAAGAGCATATGTACAAGTGAAAAAGAAAAAGAAAAAGAAAGCTCCAAAGACGATTTAGAGTCAACGATTAACTGAACACCTGCATGTCCTTGGACTGTGGGAGGAAGCCACACTAAGGCCGCGTTCACACAGGACCATGGCACTCCAGCGAAAACGACAGTCCTCCCATTCATTTGAATCTGGGTATTGAGTTTATTATTATTATTTCAGGCATCTAACCAACAACCCATTCAAGAAACCCACTGACTTTGAGGCGAGGGAACCGGAAGTGCTAAAAATGCGAACTAATTTCCAGGATTTAGGACTCATTCCAGCACCACTCCGTTGCCGTGAATTGCCTTCAAATGCGGTTGGAAATGTCGAGATCATAAAAACACTCTGACGGAAAACAATAATTGTGAAACATAAAGTTTACAACAAGACATCGACGCCAAGACGCCTGATCTGGTGTGAACGCAGCCTAACTCCACACAGAGGGGAGCATGGTGTCCAGTGAGTTTGAACCCAGAACCCTCTTGCTGTGAGGCAATGTGTTGCTAACCACTGCCGCCTTCTTATAATAACATGGAATTATTAAATATAACTGTGAAAGCATATGTGTAAGCCTGTGGGCTTAAAAAAATAAAATAAAAATCATTTAAGCACATGTTTTATCTTGATGACATACAGTACATTGTGAAGCTGCTGTCTGTACATTAATCCTCAGCTCGGGCGAAGTAGTTGTCGTCACCAGGACTGAAGTGTGAATGCTGCTGTGTCTCTGCTGGAAGAAGCCACAGTGTTGAGTCCTTTTTCTCACCCTTTACACTTTGCCAATTTTCAATCCTACTCTTCGAAACATCCTTCTTTTCCATTCCCTGTTTGTTTAATCCACCTCATCTCCCTCTGTCTGTTTCTCTCATTGGGTCAGCTAATAAAGGAAAACTTATCGTGGTGTCAGCTATTTAGTTTGTGTATTCAAACCATTTATCTGTCAATGTTCGAGTGCCGCTTGAGTAGAAAGAGCGGCTTCTCCGTACTGGCGAACTCCAGTTTTGAGGGCTAAGCAGAAAATCCCCCCCCACCACCACCACCACATCCCTCCACTTTTGCTCTCTCTGAACCTTCTTGGCCTGCGTCCATCACCGGCACGCTGGCCTCTGTTCAGTGTTTTAATGTGGAGCTAAATATAGGCCTCGCATTGTGCTGCTGTGCTTAATATGTGTGTTTGGGCTGATTGGAGTTGAGGCCTGATCTCATCCTACCACAGACCCCTAATGCATGCAGCGGTCTCTGGTTTCTATTTGGACTCGGGGGGCAAACAGGGGAAAGTGCTGATATAATCATGTTTAGGGTTGTGAGTTATGTGGCCGAGAGAGATGGCAATATTACGGCGCTAAAATGGAATTGAACGACTCTTGGATAGAGCCATTATAGAGACGGCTGTTGTAAGATTGGTTGTTAGGACTCGCTGAGATTGAGTTTAATAGGATGTTTGCTTTCGATATTCACTGACAATCAATGATGGTAAAAAAAATTGGCAATTTGAATGGTCATCATGTGTGATTTGTTGGGTGCAGTCTCTTGCATTTCTGTCCAATCAGATGAGGATAGTTGCTGTAGAGGAGAGGGTTAACTGCTTTGTACAAGGAGCGGAGAGGCAAATCAATAGGCTTTATGGTGCCTGGCCAAAAATATGAAGTAATTGCCCTTTGTATTGACTAAGGGCTCAGGTCATTTCAGAAGATATCGTGCTGCCATATGAGCAGGTTAGGGAGAAAATTACATTTGCGTGAAGAGTGGAGTCTTTGTCTTGATCTCTGCGTCTGTTTCTTTCATTTGCCCCTCTCCTACTCCTCCATCCCCGTTTCTCATTTTTCTCCCTTATAGTTCCGCCAATCTCTACATCTGTCCACGAGGCTTGTGTGTGGTATCATGGTTTTATGGTATACCACGGTATTTAAAAATCCAGACGCTCCTCTTTCTATTAAACTTACACAGAGATGTTGTATTAAGGTGATGTTGCCTGTTGTAGTGGGCCGTCTCTAAAATACCATCGCCCCTGTTTGGGATTATTTTGGGGTTTAGTCCTAATAAGGTGAGCCAGCCAGCATGGGAAGAAAGTTGCAGGAGGCGGAGAGCTCTGCACCTGACTGCAGTGGCTCCTCCCCCGGTGTAGAGCAGAGCTTTGACTGGCTGCTCCCCTGGTCCCCTGCTGATGACGGTCCACCGGGGCTGCAGGTTTTCCTCTGCAGCATCCTTTTCTACACTGTAGCGACCGCATAAATGTCACATAGATGATGATGCAAGTATACTACGGAATAAGTAACTTGTTCTGTCTGTCTGTCTGTCTGTCTGTCTGTCTGTCTGTCTGTCTGTCTGTTGATCTCCTCTGCTCCCGTTTCAGTAACTCGGGCATCGCTGTGCCGCACCACCTACAAACCCAGCAACAATCTATGGAATAAGGCAGCTTATTTCCTATCTATTCATTACTCTATGGGCCATAAACCCAGCAAGACTTGCCTAAGTAGGCTAATTGCATATTAGACACACAGCATTGTAAACTAGACAATGTCATACATGCTATAGTCTGGCTTACTGGGTGAACAGTGTCTGGATAAAGCCGTACTTCCTTTCTGGGGAATTTTCCCGGAGACAGGAAGTTCCGTGTTCCCGTTCTCAAAGTCCCGTCGCTACGGAAACAACAGCAGCCCCCGAGCTTTCAACCTACACGCTGAAAATGACAAGTTTTGAAGATTTGGATCGTGCAATAAAGCAGGCCTGACCTGTTCTTTCCGTGAATGATTGTAAAGATCTACAAAGAAGATGTTTACATCAGTTACCTCCCGACACTATTT
>JAOVVB010252626.1:6885-20153 GCA_028570985.1 Heterobranchus longifilis | reverse complement strand
CATATTTGTTTTAAAGTGCTATTTTAAAGTTTATTTCATTTTTATTCTTCAATTTTGATTGTGTGCTTTGTGATGTGTATTTTTTAACTGTGTTTTTTTATGCTATGTGTTTGTTTTTTTAGCTGTGAGGTGCATCAATATCACGCTTGGTGAATTTGCACCATGCATAAAATTAGATTGATTGATTGATTGATTGATTGATTGATTGATTGATTGATTGATTGATTGATCCCGGCACTGTTTGGTAAGCCCGCCAGACTAGTGTATCACATACAGTAGATGGCGGTTGGCACCCCCCCAGTTTGGAGAAGCAGACAGGAGCCACACAGCGAAACATATTTAAGCCACCTAAAAAAAACAAAACAATATAAGTTGTGTATTTAGACTATTTTCACCGCTTTGATATAACAGTAAACACCACGCACCAGGATATCAGGATTGACGCTATTTTATTTGAAGAATCACATTAAAAACAAGGACTACGTGTTTTGCATATTGCTTCATCAGATTTGCTTTGAAAAAAGTAACAAGACAAAATGAATCTGATGAAGCAACATGCAAAATGCATAGTTTGCTCCTTCTTGTTTTTAATGTGATTCTTTAAGCAAAATAGTGTATATCCTGGTGTGCGCTGGAACTTTGATTTTCTTCGATGTATTGTGGTTTACCCTGCACCAGCTGGCACCCAGGAGAGAAGCACCACTCTGCACAAGGTGTCTTCAGTTTTTTTAGAGCGATATAACGACTTCAGTTCCCCGTCATAAAGGGCTTTTTGATGGCAAGTTAAAGCGGTGAAAACATTTTAAATATAGCGTACAATTTAACTGATATTGATTTTTTTTTTAAGTAGTCACTTTTTTAAGTGGCTCAAATACGCTTTGCTGTGTGGCCCCATCAATAGCAGTACATTGCTTAGCTTCTGCCTGCTTCTCCAAACTGGCGGCATGCTGACCGCCATCTATTATTGACAACATATTGACTATGGATAAGTACCCCATACAACCCCAAAATATCCAAACTATCCTTTGAAAAATGTTATTTGAGATGGGGGTATATATAAAGCTACAGTGAGTAAGATGCTTTTTTCCTGTCTTCTAAGATATCTCTGAGGGTTGTCAATTAACACACTGACTCTGTGATTACATCATCAGGTGGTGAAATTTCAAAACTCACTTTCCATTCTACTCTTGGAGCTCTCAAAATGTGACTCCATAATTTATGTAGTCGACTCTGCCAAAAATGTGTCAACAGTCACTGTTTCACCTCTAATGGATAGACTATGCTGAGCAGCACTCACACTGGGTAATTTGATGTAATTTGTGCATTATAATAAAATGCTTCTTTTTTTTTTCCACATAATGTTTTTAAAATCACACCACCAAAAAATACAATTGCGGACTAAGCTGATGGGAATAATTGGACCTTTTCACTTGTTACTTTTATTACCTTTTTACAGAAATGTTGCAGTTGTGTAGTGATGTATGAAAGCCGTAACGCACAACTGTATGTCTTTATACATGAAGTAGAGGAAAATAATTTTGGTTTTTCTAGCAGCATGGCTGTAGGCAGTAGGCAATTTGAGGGGGGATGCCACCCCCCTTGGTGACCCTTAGAGACACACAGGAGCGCCGGTGATCCCGGCAGATGATCCCAGCCAACATTACTGTCTTTAAGAGGCTGTAGCAGGCTCCCGTTTAAAGCTAGAAGAAGATATTGGTATCATATGAACCTAGACACCCTAAGGCATCCATTGGTAGCAACCATGCTGTGCTACCTGCTCGGGAAGTAAATAACGCTCCAAAGAAAAACTGGCATGGCCATTTTCAAAAGCTTCATGGGGGGTCACGAGGCCTTCTTGATGTTAAGGGGTAAGATAACGTTTTAAAAAATATATACAGTTGGCCTATATCTCAGCAATTAATTCATTTCTGTGAAGAAAACTAATTGAAGTTGTTATTTTTAAAGTTTGGATTATTATTCAAGATATAAACTTCAAAAGAAACTCACAGACCAAATGCACTATTAAGTATGTATGATTGTAAAAAAAAGAAAAGAAAAAAAAAATCATAATACAGATAATTGTATTAAAAGTTCCTAAAAATAACAGGAAAACTCATCTCTGATGTAATATTCACAGGAAATAATCTGCTCAAAATTCATCCAAATTGCTCATTTTACACAAACTTCCTGCATTTATTGCGTTCACTATTTGGGTTAATTGTACAGTTTATCAGTTGTTCTGTACTGTTATTGTTATGGATTGAATATAATGAAATTATGAAATATCCATAAAATATGTTGCTAAAGCTGGAGATAACCACCCGTTCACGTAGACATTTCATCACGTTAATTTCTGAGTACGTACATAATGAATGGACAAAACTGAGGCAGGATACGTGAGGCAGCGTCATGGGGTTCTCGTAGTTAAAAGCAAGTATATCTGCGGCTTTAGTCATGGGTAGGGACCTACAGCATTCAGAGGATGTATGAATTTCCTCTGTATGTTGATAATAAAGAGGTGCTGGCGCTGTCCATGGTGCTGAAGTAGCAGACAGATTTGTAAATGTGACTTTTTCTCGAGTCGTTGGCTCGTCACGGGTGAACAAAGCGAACTGGGTCCGCCCCCCTCCCTGTTAAAAATTAACAAATTGCCTCCTGGCTCGAGGGATGGCGATGTGTGCCGGATGCTGTCTTTTCGGTCGATCCACCGCTTTAGTCCAGACAAAATAATCTCAAAAACTATTGGATGGATTGGCATGTTTTTGGTACATATGTTGATGGTGCACACATGCCAAATAAAACAAATGCTACTCACAGCTGCTTATTCATTTTTTGTGACTTCTGGAATAGTTGTAGTTAGTTAAGGAATTTAATTATTGATGCTGAGTTCTTTGGCCCAAGAACCTGACATGCCCTCACAGATGGCATCAGCTTAGAGGGGTGGTGCTGAGTAGACCGCATACTTTTGTGCAGCGGTTCACAGTTCTTAAGTCGTGTCTCAGTGGTATTACACAAACTGCCAGCTTCAGTTAGTAAAAGTGGCAGTCTGTGTTCTGGATTAATCTTGGAAAAATACCTGGCATGCCATGAGGTTTTTTTTTTTTTCTTTAAAGACGTATTTAACCTTTTTTTTATGTAATGGAAAAGGGCCCTTTAGACTTCAAAATATGCTTTCGGCAGTGAAGTTGAACTGGA
This sequence comes from Heterobranchus longifilis, assembly GCA_028570985.1. Lineage (NCBI taxonomy): Eukaryota > Metazoa > Chordata > Actinopteri > Siluriformes > Clariidae > Heterobranchus > Heterobranchus longifilis. The sequence goes on along the minus strand of JAOVVB010252626.1, from coordinate 16,958 downwards.
TGAATTACCAGCATACATTTAAAAGACGGGGGTAAAGTTTTTTTTTTAAGATTCCCCTTTAATCACTATTTGTATTATCCTTTTACAGTGATAGATGTTTGCCAAAGGCTGCTCTGTGCTGTATCGCCTCAGCCTCCCTTTGTGTGTCCTAAGCTGGTTCAATACGCAGTCACAAACAGCCAGGGTGTAAGCAGTAATTAAAGTTCATGCTCGGCTTCATTCAATCATAATCAAGCTGTGCAGCAAAACATATTCTCTCCCTTACTGTTGTCTGAGCTTCCTCAGGCATTACTTCTCTGTAGGCACTCTACTGTGCAGCTCTGGCAGCTCACTTAGCTTCTGTGGAACTACTGTGGGTTTTGGAACACCTGAAGCTCAGTGGTGGCCGCTGTAGAGATTGATGCTAATTTGGATTTTGTTTGTCAGTAGTTTAGTAGTTGTCACACAGTGTCTCATATTGGGCTCTCTGTTCACTTGAAGCCGTCATTATTTATGGATGCCGGTGTTCCATTTTTTTTTTTTTTTTTTTTTTTTGCCAGGCACACTGTTTACTTGAAACCTTCATTATTTATGGATGCTCGTGCTTCATTTTTAATGAATGTTAAATTCAAACCAGTCATGCGCTGTCAGTGAGACCTAACACATTTGTGGGAAATATAGAAGACACTTGTCTGATAAAGATACAATATGTCTTCTCGACAGCCAGCGCCTAAGGTATTCCAGGCAGCAGCAGCAGCAGATGCCAACAAATCAATTCAAATGTAGACTTGCATTTCATACGGAAGTCAATAAAGTTTCAGACATCCTGTAAGGATACGTGAAAAGTACCGTATGTACAGTATCTCAAAATGGCAAACAAGAATTGGTATCTGATGGGAATACAAATGTCAATCCTGACAATGTCGTCAGACCGCAAAATGCAGTAGAATATGTACTCCTATACTTACTGCAGCACTGGTGGGGAATATTGATGCTGTAACATAGACCAATTTACTTCATGAAGTCTCCCTGACTGCAGTGATGGATGTTGGATCAGCTATTGGCTGACTAGAGAGGTGGTGATTTGCTTTCACTAGCTTGCTTTGTCAAGTTAAATTTATATCATACAATATCATGTGCTGTATACTGTGTAAATTGTCTGTATGGGCCCACAGCAGCAGTAAAAACCCTCAGCACATAGGGATATGTATCTTTATAGGGAAAATGGAAGAAACTCCATAGTTTGCAGAGGGTGCAGTAGCCTAGTAGGTGGTTGATTGTGACAATTACAGAAATTTAAAAAGTGGCTGTCACTGCATGGTGATTGTAATATGTCAAACCAAGTCATTTGGGTAATTACAATATTCACATGAAAGGTGTTGTACTTTAAATACCGAAAATAATTCAGTGTTGAAGTGGTTGAAATGGCTGCGCATGGCTTTCACCTCTGACCATGGATGTATAATAAAACCTGGATACAGCGATCGAGACAGAGCTCCATTCATTCCTATAAAAGCTGCTCAGTGGCGCATGAAGTCAAAAAAGCTCAACTGCCGCCTCGAAAAAAATCCCCAGATGAACGGCACTGCTTCCGCATTATGGGGCAGAGCAGGCGCACTAGAGACTTCCGCCGACAGAGCCGGCTACATCCAGTTTAGTGTCCTGGCTAACTGGAATGGGGATTAGATAATTCAATCTTGCGTCTCTACTCGACTTTCCAAATGTTATCAAACCAAATGGATCTAATCCTGATAGATAAACGAGTCCCAGTGGGGGTTGTGATGCTGAAAAAAATTATCCATGGATTTATAGACGTCTCTTTCGCCATGTAAGTCTATGGGAAGAAGTATGTTTGGGCCCAATGGCATCACGTGACGTGCCATAGTTGTAATACCACCGTTTGGCCACTCTGTAAAATTGCAGTCAGCACACTTCCTGGGGGCCTGACTCACATGCACTAACATGCACTAATGTGCACTAATGTGCACATGCTGCCAGACCAGCTACCAAAACAAAGAACAGAGAAGCTCAGATTACAACACACACAGAGGGAGTGTGACTTCATGTTCTGCTCAGGATGCCATTACTCCATTCTATCTTTACATAGCAAATACTTGTTTGCTGCTATATTAGTGCTCTGAATATCGAGTAGACTAGACAACCTTTAACCACAAGACAAGGTCTTGACATCTACTGGTGCATCATTTCTCTTTTCCTCTCTGCCTGATGGTAGTTTCAGAATCTATACATGCAGACCATGTCGCCTCAAGCGCGATGTGACTGTTTCAGCTCTTTGTGCAACCCAACAGAGAGGGATGATTGCTTTTTTTTAAAATTTATTTCAGAGCCAAGCTTGTTCTTACATGTAGGGCCTATAGTTTTGATTGGATGCACTGATCAAGAGAGGAAATGTAAAAAGAGAACTTGTAAATAGAACATGAACATGCAGGGTTCCCTGTAGTACGAGGCATTAATCAAAAGAAAGAATTTCAGATTATTGTCAATTTTGATTTTCCTCTTCCATCTAAGACCACCTACAACACAGACTCTGAAAAGATTTACAGTGTAGCACTATAGGGCTACAAGCAGTTCTCAGTTGTTCTGTAAAATATCTCAATCTTTACTTGGCACAAAAAGATCTTAACATTTGTTTGGTAGTGAATTGGAAGCCAGTGCAGAGCAGCAAGGATGGGGGTGATTTGAGCTCTTTTCCTGCTTCCTTGATTTCTGGACGAGTTGCAGGCAGGACATGGATGTCTGGGTGATACCGGAGTAGAGGGAGTTGCAATATTCAATCTGTGAGGATATGAAGGCATGGATGAGTATTTCTAGCTCTGGGTGGGAGAGGAAAAGTTTTAATTTGGTTCTGGATCAGAGCTCAAAGAAACAGGACTTGACTACTGCATTTCTGTGTTTATGAAATTTGAGGGCAGACATTTAGCACCGCTGTGCCGAAGAACAGTCTCACAGAGCCTCTAGCATTGCTGTTGACTTATCTTGTTAAGATTTAAGAAAATCTTGTTATTTATTTCTCTGTGCCGGTTTAGAATTCTTAATCATCCACCACCGAATTTCAACCATGTTGTTAATACTGTTACTTAGTACTGTTACCTGAAATTATTGCAGCTTTTCTTGTTAAACAATCTCAACCACATAATTCATTTTCTTCATTTTTGTACAATTTTCTATAATACTGAACTTACCACATATAATAAAAGTAGAATAATGTGAAATAAGGTTGTCACAATACCAGCATTTTAAACATTGATATAATACTAGTATAAAAAAAAAAGTTGTTGATACCACGGCAAAAAGAAGAAAAAGTCCTTGGCACACAACATAGGAAAAAAACAAACAAACTGCACACAGTGCTGGTACAGCGTCACATATTTTCTTCTCCTTTATTTCACCTGTGCAGCCTGATTCTAGATCTGCTTTTTTTTTTTTTAAAGCTTCGGCACTTTCAATACTATCAAATGTGGATATTGTATTGTTTGTGATATACTTACTTTTCTCCACAGTATTAAACTAACTCACATGATAAAGAATGGTAGTTTACATGGGTATAGTGTAGGTTTTAGGACATGGACTTTGGCAGTGTGTAGAATTGCAGTGCATGTATTGGTTTAGCATTGGTTGGGATTGTTCTTAATGTGCACCTCTATACAAATGTTTTCAGCCTTCCCCACCTGTGAGCCCCTCACGCAGTTCAGCTGTTCCAATGGGCGATGCATCAGTGTGAAGTGGCATTGTGATTCAGGTGAGAACAGGAACCTTTTTGAAGATACTCCTCTTAGAAATCAAAGTGAGTTCAGAAACAAATTTGTCTGTTGATTGCACCGTTAGATTTATCATTTATTCTCTCTCCCAACCAACGCACGAGGCACCCTAGCATCTGTATAAGACACTAACTCCAATGTAAACCCATCATTATTAGACACTCAGAGCAACTGATGTGGTATAAAGAGTGAGAAAGTCCACATAGGGAGGAGGTAGGGGTGGATGGACGGGTCAAACAAACATGGATTTTCACCCAGCTTTTTTTTAAATAAATAAATATGTGTTAAATAGGTCTACATTCAGACAGCCATCAATGATGTCAAGTGTTTTGTCAGTAACATGGGTCCTCTGCTCTGCAGTATACAGAAAATACATTTTCTGGTGTCCCGTTCCCAGTCCCATCCAAGAGCAGAGGGACTGGGAGACCCACGTTACTGATCAAACACTCTATATCAGTGTATGTAGAGCTATTTAACACTTATTTTAACAACATAATGTTTTTTTAACACCACAAACATATAGTTTTTAACCCAAACCATGATGATGAAGTAGTTTTGTTGCCTAAACCTAACCAAGTAAACCCAAAAACAAAGTAAAGCTATGCTGGAAGTTTATTTTTCGTCCCTTACACATCCAAGAGGGGTACCTAGCGTCACAGTTTGAAGCGTAGAGCCGCTGACCAACTGTCGGTATTTGACGAGTTGGGAGCGAGAATGTGTTGGCCGTGATATGATTGTGTGTTTGTGAGGTCACGCCTTTAATGAGTGTTTGTGCATGTGTGTAGATGATGACTGCGGAGATGGCAGTGATGAAGCGGGCTGCATCCAGTCCTGCGCCAACACCCAGTTCAAGTGCACCAGCGGTCGCTGCATCCCGGACCACTGGGCCTGCGATGGTGACAACGACTGCGGAGACTTCAGTGATGAGAACACGACCTGCAGAGGGGGATCAGCACGTAAGAACGCCCGCATTACCTTTTTAAAATGCTCAAAGGTGTTGAGTCAGATGAAAAGTTGGTAGACAAATCACCCCATTACTTATTAAGTCATCACTGGGGTTTGCACTTTTCATTTCTTGAAAGATCCGCCTTGCAGCAAAGTTGTCTGATAGCACCTTTATGAGAGTGCTGATGCCTTTATATCTGTTTTAGTGTGCTAATGATTTTATTTGCAATTCAAATCATGTTTAAATTTAGGTGTTGTAATTACAAGTTTAACAGTTAATCAGCTTGAGTCCAATAACTTTGTTTTCCACACTCACGTGTGACTAATCTTATCTTGTCTCTGTTTGGGGGAATGTTACCATCAGGAGTTGAATCATTTAATCTAATTACCACAGAAAGCTCATGCAAGCTCCTAGAAACTCACAGCTCACTTGCTTGTCACTAGAATGTGTAGACTATTCATCAAACTGTTTCCTGATGGGAACTGCAGGCTTCTCCACTCCCCCGTGTCTACTTCTGCTTTTACCCCAGGGGATTGGATCTGTCTTAGCTTTGCCTCGGCTGTTGAGGGAATGTTTTTTGGGGGGTTTGACTTTTAAGTATGAAGCAAATCATCTATACTGAATGCACAATGCCATCACTTTATTAATTCATATGGCCGTTTAGTATAGTATGCTCAGCTGAAAATGTGAGAATGTATCACAGAACCTGTTTGGTGTTATTTGGTTTGGAACGTCTTTGTATGATGAAAATATACAATTTCCTATGAAATTATTCATGAATATTAAGCTATTATGAAAATATCACAGAGAATGTGTGATGCATTTCACACAACATTTAGTCAGAGCGCCCTCACCAAAGAAACAACTGTATAGGTTGTCTGTGCAATCAGCTTATTACAACCCATATTTATGTTTGGTGTTAAGTGGCGACCTTTAGTGGCCATTGGGGCAATATGTCAATATTGTATTGATATTGTGATATGAGATAAGACTAGATATCGTCTTCGATTTTGGATATTGTAATATCGTAATGTGGCATAAGTGTTGTCTTTTCCTGGTTTTAAAGGCCGTATTACAGTAAAGTGATGCAACTTACCACACTGTTCTAGCTGTTCTTTTATTTGCCTTTACCCACTTAGTCATTATATCCACATTACCGATGATTGTTTATCAAAAATCTCATTGTGTGAATATTTTGTGAAAGCACTAATAGTCAACCCTACAATATCGTCATGATATTGAGGTATTCGGTCAAAATATTGTGATATTTGATTTTCTCCATATCGCCCAACCCTAGTGGCCCTAGTAATTATGACGGGAGAAAAGGAGGAAGTCAGGTGACGTAGTATAAAGAGTGACAAAGTCCGCCCAGGGAGGAGGACTGGGTGGATCGATGGGTCAAACAAACAAGACTTTGACCCAGGAGAACGCTGTTTGTGTACCGTGTGAAAGTCAACACTGACTTATTTTAAGTTAACCAACTTAAATGTGTTAGTACGTAACCACTCCACCTACTACGTAACTATGTCACATACGTACGTCTGTAACAGATGTTTATTTTAACCCAAACCATGATCTTTTCCTAAACCGAACCATGTAGTTCTGTTTCACAATGTTAACCACATTTAAAACTACAACTGTTTTATAATCCTAAAAAGAACGGTCATATGTTTAAAACTGCCACCATGCGACCATTTCACAACATTAAATAAAACAGATGTAATTTTGTGAGTCATTGACAAATGACCTATTCTGTCTGTAGGTATGAGGATGTGTTGCATTTAGTTTATGCATTAATTCTCATCAGAGGATATGTCCAGTTACTCCAAGACCTGCAATACAACAAATACAACATAATGGTGTAGCAGTACCAGTTTCTTTTCTTTGTAGTGAACCCCAGCCAACAAAAAGAGATAGTTACCAAAGTCATTAAACAAGACAGAAACATTGTGCAGACATAAACCTTAAATGCTGGAAGTGAAATCCCTCTTTGGAACTAACTGACCTGTTACTGCTGCCAAGTGCCCCGCTCGTCACAATAAATATTTGTAAACAGTAAACGATGTCTTGAAAAATAATAGTTCAATCCTGTGGTGCCTTCGCTCATAACAACGTGCTGTAGATCTGTGAAACAGTAATTGCAGAATGACTTTCCTTTCAGTGCTGCCATCTGTGATCGAGTGCAGTGGAGACGAATTCCACTGTGTCACAGATGGAACCTGCATCCCGGAGCGCTGGAGATGTGACGGAGACAAGGACTGCGAGGACGGGAGCGACGAGAAAGACTGCGAGGGCACCAAAAGGATGTGCGACCCCAAGGCCAAGTTCACCTGCAAAGATACAGGTAGTGAATACAGTACACTGCTAAACAACACACTGAGGTCAGAAGTGAAAGATACATTGACGGAAGGTAATTGTATGTAAAAATATGCTCAAGGTCAAGAAGCAGTGGATGAATAATTGATGCCTACAGATGTTATATGGTTCTGAAATATTTTTTAGATAAAGTCTGACATGTGCAAACACTCTTGTAGTGTTTAGTCAACTGACATTGACAATGCTGGTTGGTCTCTGGTATAAGATCAGATCCTGAGACATGAAAACTAAATTCAGCTTGGATTTGAGTTCAGTGAGTAAATCTTGGATGGAGACAGATATTAAAGTTTTAGTGCCATGGCAGCCTGGCTGAGCAAATATGAGCATGAAGGACAGTAACACACAGAGAGAAAGCCAAATCAGCTGACTTGATTATTGAGTAAAGTATTGCTATATATATATTGTTATACTATATAAATTATATGGAGACACATGGATTATAGACAGCTTTTCCTCATTTTGTTACTCTATGTGGTTTACATCCAGGGGCAGTGTTGCCAGATTGGGCTGGTTTCTCCCCCAGTTGGGCTACTTTTGATCACGTTGGGCGGGGAAAAATAGCATTGGGCTGGGTGATTAAATTTAGGCTGCTTTTGTCAACATTTGGCTGTTTTTTGCAGATATTGTGAAAACAATATTACCAAGCAAGCTGTCATTTTATGGTCAAAAACACAGATGCAAAATTAATTGTGTCCACTGACTCATAAATCACTCATTTAATTGAGTTGCTTTCAATCGTTGTTAGGGATAAGCATTGACATCGGTTCTATGGTCTTCCATCATCCTGTAGTTTTTAAATTGTTTGGATTTTGGTGTTTTCTGTGTCTGATCATTTTATTGTGGCTGCACTACAACACCAGAGGTCGGTGCATTTCTCAGTTTGTCTGTCTGCACTGTTTGTGGTATAGCCTATTTATGTAACATTTTATCTTTGGTTATTTGATGCTGATATGAAGCTTTGAATGCTTATAATGTTTTCTATCATGTATGTATGCAACGGTTTTACAGTTTTACACAGGTTTCTGGCAAGGGTATGATTTGGGCTGTTTTTTTTATTGAATTTGGCAGGTTTTAAGTTGTGATGTGACTGATCTGGCACTGCCCAGGGGTGTAGTGCTATTTATTGAAATACAGAGCCTCTATACGACGCGTGTGCATGGGTGCACACGGCCGACTCCACTGGTTGCAAAAATAATTAGATTGTATAGAAGTCTATGAGAAAATGACCCTACTTCTCCCTTGATTTATTACTCCTTTTCCTAATGAGTTTATGGTCACAATCACTAGTTTCAAGTCTTTTCATTACAGCATGATGTTCATTTAGTAAATTATGGTCCCATACAGAGTTAAATAGAAGATAAAGCAGGATATGCTTTAGGGCGTGGCTACCTTGTGATTGACATGTCGCTACCATGGCGGTGTCCTCGGATTCTAAGTCAGGTCTACCCCTCACTCGTCTCCAGCTCCACCCTGTCGTCCAAATATGGTCACTTCTGGCTCCAAAGAAACAAGATGGCGACGGTCAAAATGCTAAACTCGAGGCTTCAAAACGTTAGTCCACCAACCAGTGGGTGACGTCACGGTGGCTACATCCACTTCTTTTACACAGTCTATGGTTACATCACAGGAAATTAACAGTAATCAAAAACAATCATGAATTCCACGCAGTTTGAACACAGCCTTATGGTTTTACTCACATGAATAGACAAAACGTATTCCTTTACATCTGGCTCTTCTTGGACTTTCACACTACTCAACCTTCACTTTGAAAGCTCTAATAAACAATATATCCTCAACATTTTTACTGCAGTCTTTTGCTCGGGTCTCAAGAGAGGAGGAAAGTATCTCAGTCATTTCTTTTTGTGTATTAGTTATAAATTAAGCTGCCAAATGGCTCTCCTTTTCATAAAAGCTTCACTCTCTGACAGACTCTCGAGGCTTAACCATTCTCCACTTTGGAGCAGTGCAGTGAAGTTTGCATGTACTTGTTCGACCAATTAGGACAAACCATTTAAATGGCCTGTATAAACTCCCCATGTACCCAAAACCCAGCATCCACTTTCTTTTCCGCAGCTGAAAAGAGAAGGTCAGAGAAAGATTCAGTTGCTTTCTGTCTTTAGCTCTGCAGCTTTCCGCTCATCCCCTGACAGTTTTATCAAGAACGGAGGCAATGCTGCGTGGTGAAGGGTTGGTTAGACCACACAATTATTATTCACTCTAATTCTGCAGTGTCACACCCCTGTGCACTGGCGCGGTTCATTCTGTCCTCAGAAGAACAGAGTACCCTCTCCAAAAATATTCAAAAGGATTTCTGAAATGGGCCATCGTAACAGTTCTGACAGATTAAAAGAGAACAAACTGTATTTCTTTCTTTTGTTTTCAACTTCTCAGATAAAACAAAGATGTGAGACTCATTATAGACCTATGCCCAGTTTGAATGGTGGGAATGCATATACTTTTTCTTGATCATTCCACCTTTGGGGATGAATTTCATCATGGAAAAGATAAATCGCAAACAAGAAGAATTTTCAATGTGGAGTTTGCACTCAATGCAACAATACAACTAAACAAAGTTGGTTTAGACACCCACACATAGGTTTGTTTGTTTAAGAGGCACATTTGGACAAAGGATACATAGGAAAAACAACAAGAAAACTCAAACAAAGAATAGCTGAACATACAGTTAGAGTACAATAGTAGATATTTCTCCAGCTGCACATTTTAGTTTTTAGAAATGTTCCATCCCTTCTCTTGCCTTAAATGTATTGGAATTTAGAAGGTATCTTAATCAAAGAGAGATTATTTAGAGAAGAAAAAAAAAATAAAATAACTATATACACCTTACACTTGGACATGGGTAGAGGCAAACCTACACAAATTTAACAATTTCACATTTCTAAACTGGTGTTAAATGAGATTAAATAGATTAGATTTGATGCCTATTGATGCTTCTATTACATTTTAGTTTACGTATGTACTATTTGGTTTTGATA
>JAOVVB010252612.1:0-20156 GCA_028570985.1 Heterobranchus longifilis | reverse complement strand
ACTTGTATTTTGTGTTTCTACTAGAACGTGTTTACATGCTTTAATGTTCAAAACACTTTATTTTTCTCATATTGTCTGTCTGAATATACCTGTATTCACCCTCTGTCTGAAATGCTCCTTTAAGCCCGCCTCCCGAAAAAGCCCAGTCTGCTCTGACTGGTCAGTGTTTCTGGGTCTTCAGCATCTGCGCTTTCAGCGTCTCTGCACCGTCACTGCAGCCAGTGAATGACTGTAACAGCACTGTAGTGGCACTTTCTACCTACAGTTGTGACATCACAACCGTACAGAAGTCCTGATGGCTTGTTTAAAGGGGCAGTTCACCCCAACATCCAAAATACATATTTTTCCTCTTACTTGTAGTATAGTCTGGCTGGGTACGTACGCAGTGTCGGCATAAAGCTTTATACTTTCGCTGGGAGGAGACTCCGGCTGGAGGAAGTCCCTCCTTCCTTCCGTGTGGTTCTCAAAGTCCCTTCGCTGCAGCTGTGGCGTGATTTTGGGGTGAACTGTCCCTTTAAAAACACAGTTTCTGAATACAGCTGTGTGCATTTCTCTGTGGATTGAGCATTTTGTTACTTCCACAGTATTTATTTATTTATTTAAGCACCCAGATCTGCTTTATAATTAAAAAAAAAACATGGAAATCTCACTTTTTACAATATGTTAGTGTCTAATAAGTTAGTGTCTCACGCACAAGTCAATCAAAGGCCAGTGTTGCAGGAGTTTAATTACAGCGCTCTGATGTTTTTATTCATTCAGCAGCCTGTTTTAATTTAGTCCTATTACGTTTGCAGAGCACACTTACCTCATCTGTGTGTTCTTCTGTCTGCCTCTCACTCACTCCTCCAAACACACCAAGTGTTCGACAGCGTGCCCTGACCGTGTCACAGCCCTCTGCTTAATTTAGACTTCCCATGATGCCGCTCTGTTCAGGGCACGTCACGGGTGTTTGGCAGGGCAGCGCTGAATGGGGCCCAGGTGTGTGAATGAGCTTTATCTACACTCCAGGAATGTTTTTTTTTACTGCCAGACACAGACACACAGACACACACACACACACACACACACACACACACACACACACACACACACACACACACACAGAGTCCTGTGTATAAAGCCAAGCCGTACACAGACAAAACAGACTGTTAGCTAACTTCCTCGTATTTTCTTACACATTTTAACCAAATTTCCTTGTAGTGGGCCACAGGAAGTACTTTAGTGGGTCAGGGGGTTAACTGGTTAACATACTGGGTGTAATCACCCCAGGGTCGGGCCGGGGAAGGACGAGGAAATGTAACGAGTAACAGGAGAAAAAGGAGGAAGTACTAACTTACAGGACAACTCTTCCATTGCCGTGACTCCTGGTTCTGTGTGTATTTAGCGTCCAGAGGTTTGTTAGCGCTGAAAGATGTGCTTCATGGGAAAAGAAAGAAATGAAAAAATCCAAGTAGCTTCATGCTATAATTGGAGAAAGGGGAGGGGGTGGAAAGGCAGGTCTGAAGGCATGTACATCTCGCCAGACCCAATTACAGTAACTGAACCCGGCTTATGGCCGTGAAACGTGCCTCTCAAAAAATCCTTAGAAATGTTCAGCGGAAGCCACGTGCATACTAAAATGATTTTAGAAGTTAGGTGTTGTAACTGAATAACCTGTCTAGAATATTTGCCTAAAGCAGTAATTTCTATGATGGAATTAGAATTGGTCTGCTCTGGACAGTTGTGACCATCTGTTATTAGGATTACAGGACAGTAGACACCTTAGTGCCAGGTAGGTACTGCTGTGAAAATGATTAGCACGTTAGGAAACACAAAAGAGCCTTGTGTCAGACGGAGACGGTTAGAGAAAAATGCAGACATCTGTTCTTTTGTAGGAAATTATTTCAGTGTGGTATGATGGTGTTGTATTATTTTACTCAAGAGTGATGGACGCAAATTGGACAGATGGATTTGAACTCTTAGCTGCTCAGATTTCTTAAGTGGAAACATTTTATTTTTGCTCAGTGGGTTTTAATGTTTTCTTTACGTTGCATGTTTCGGTATGAGACAGCTGTTTGTCGAAGCACTTTTGCTGTGTTTTAGTGCAGATGCAGCCAATCTCTGCTTCCTGTTGCAGAGCTTTTTCAACACGTGTTGGCACTGACTGCGAACAGCTTTGACCCTGACACGATTTGAAGACGCAATCTTCTGATCTGGAGTCAGACGCGCTACCATCATGCTTTAAGCCTCAACCCGTAACTACTGGCTAATCCTGTTCACATGGGAATAGCAACATTTGTGAGGTCAAAAGAGAAAGTCGAAAAAGCTTTTCATGCAATAAAAAACTACCTTAATAGGTGCTCTATTATGGAACCCTTCGTTTTTTTTTTTTTAATCTACAGTTCAAAGAAAAACACCAACTTATGCATGAGGACTCTTAAGCATTTCCCCAATACATTACGAAAAAGAGCCATACAAGTTCATAACCATATTACACAAGAAACCCCTTTCACTGTATTTCGTTCCCTGGTAGTCCTGAGGCTCAGTTTATTAACTCAGTAGGGATACACAATGTTATCCACAAGTCATTGATATCGACAGATAAAGGCTTTGAAATTAAACATCGCCATCGGCTCAAAATTAATATTTCTGCTGATATGATGGGCCATTATGATGATGCTTACTGTAAGGTGCGAAACATAAGACACACAAGTGCAACCAACTGACGATGACTTGGTGCCACCATGTTTGTCTTTATCACTTTTGATCGCGCATGTTTCTGTGAGATTTTTTGTGAGATATTGTCTCAGGGAGAGCTTCATCCAATCCTGCTAAAGTAGAATGAATTTTACAGTTTTGTCTGAAAATGTTACATGGAAATAAATATGGCATGTTTTACATGTAACCTAAGTTGAAGTAGTTTTCTTATTTTGCCCAGTGTGATGTGTAGGCTACATTTTGAAAAGCATTGTATTCTATGTCTGCATCTGCCAGTAGGCTATAACATGATAACAGTAATAATATGTTATTCCACTACAGGAGAGACTTGATGTTCTCTGCAAATTGGCAATCAGCCAAAAATCCAATGTCGTGCATCCCCCCCAATTTTCTCTTCAGAGACTATGTTTACATGCACACAATATTCTGATTTTTGCCCTTATTCCAAAAAAAGACAATATTCCTACCAAGCTGTTTACATGGCTAATGAAAATTAATATTCCTGTTTATATGCAGTTGTAAAAATATGTTTTTCACTGGCGGTGGGGGACAACATACCTCTTTCATTCCTTCAACCACTTTTTTGAAAAGGTCGGTTTCTCCTTTTGACCAGAAATGTGAGCTTTTCTTTTGTGCATGCATCTCAGCCTTGCAAACTGTTGGTTTGTGTTCAATAACCATAGTAACGCACAGCACTGACTGTCACAAACTGCGGTAAAAAAACCCAATTGAGATGCATATTCTGAATGCGCTGTATACATGTCCAAAGAATGCTTCTAAAACCAGAATAATATCCCACATCTTAATTGGAAAATACTAAATACGGAAAATTGCCTTTTTTTTCGGAATATCCAAATGGAATATGCTGTTTACATGACCCGTATCAAATTTGGAATATTGGCATATTCTGAATAATAGTGGAATATTAGTGTCCATGTAAACGTGCCTCATCTTCCATCGTCCACTAATCCGTTGTGTTTTGGGCTGCAACTGTGAATGATGTCTCTGTTTGTTTCTCCCGATCTTATTCTTTTTCTCTCTTGCCTTTTCTTTCGCTCTTTCCCCATTTCTCTTTTCACCTTGCGTAAGTGCTGCAGTGTTTTTCTCATCATCCTGCAGGGACAGTAGAGCACGTCTGCGGCCTGCCATTCCCTAAACCCTTACATTTGCGGTGCCAACTTCCATTTTTGGCTGCTTCTTCACTCTTGCACACGCGCCCCGAGCATAATGATGTGTTAAATACCTCCACCAGCTGTTTAACTATTACTACCTACTTGTGTGCACAGAGAGTTTAAATGAGGCAGTTCAGATTCAAGCCATGGCTATTGATAGTCATTTGATTGCTACTATAGACTCTTGATATTGCTTGAAGGCAGCAGATGAATACATAATTTTAAAATGATTAGGAATACAGATGACTCCCGTGTGCATAGACACGCATGCGTGCACACACACACACACACACACACACACACACACACACACACACACACACACACACACACACACACAAGCATCCATCATACACACTGTGGCCTTCCACTGTGTCCTTATGCAAACGACCACATCATAGGTAAACAGTCCATTCCAGCAGTAACCTCTCTCTATAACAAATAGCGGGTCGCTGGAGGGGAGCTCATATAAATACCTATTAGACGACCCAATTGTCTTACTGCCAGCTTAGGGACGGCGCCCCGGCTGGCTAAATTGAGCCCTGAGTGGCATTCATCAGCGTCCATTGTCATTGTTCCCTCTGCCTCTCTCACTGGAAGTAATTGACTGGAGAATAATGCCAGCCGATCAGTCCACCTATGAAGAGACGAGCCGTAGATTGATTACTCTATGGCAGCGCGGTGAGCCGCACGGTGACTGAGATATTGTTATTCTCTGATATGAAACGGCTCTAATGGAGCTGGACAAGGACTGATGATCCGAGGGGATGGAATGGAATAAGAAAAGCACTTGAAATATTACCGCAGCTTGTTTATTTAAGTGGCACATTTTGCACAATGAAAAGGTTGAGCTTCTCAGCCTTGTTTGTCATATTTAGAGAGCAGGGAAGCAATAACCGGGGTTATGAGACTGACAGTCTGCCTGGGTGCATTGTTATTGCTCATGGCACTTTGGTGACACCATAAACTAAATGACATTGGATGGTTTTGCACATTGAGATCTCCAAATGGCAGTGAGACTGTTTGAAAACTGTTACATTTTATTACTCAAGATGTGTAAGATCTATGTTGGTGTGTTTGACGCTTCATCAGTAAGGATATGATGTCGCTCTTTAGGCTGGTAAGATAGGTATATCGTAAGAAAATTGCCCGACTAATTTGTAAATGCGTATTAGTCTGGAACCTCTCAGTTCATTTAAAATTTCCAAGGGGCGTTATCAATTGCACAGACCAAAATTCCTCTGGATGCAATTGGATAGACTTGCAACCAATCAGAGCATCAAACTGAGAGACACATGCAAGTTGGGATGGTGCTTGGTCCGTTTAGAAGCAGGGAAAAAAATCGCGGCCTGGTCACAAACTTTATCAAATTACAGCTAAACAGTGCACTAAAATGTGTTTCTGAAAACATTTTAGGCAAGAAAATCTTGCCTATCTTGAGTTTTGTGAGCCTGGTGCTAGGGCTGGATGATAATTCAATATGATAATTGATCATCTTTCAGTGGAATTGTATCATGATGAAATCATATACTAACACAAATTTCTCTGAAAATCTGATGTGCAATATTTTGAGGGAATATCATTTGACAATTGCAGTTTTGTTTTTACATCACACTATTTGTCTTCATGCATGTAAACATATGGGAGAAGTATTTAAAAAAAAAATTATCTCTATAATGTCACTTGAAACTGTTGCAAAAAAGTTAAATTATAAAATATTTAATTCACACAGCAGTATACAAAAATATACTTTACCATTTGGTTATTTCATATAGACATAGAAGATTTTCGTATCGACCAGCCATACCTGGTGCGTTGCGTTCCCTGACTACGTTAGTCATCGTCTTAAACCCGCCCCCATATTAGATTTAAAAGGTTGTGATTGGATCAAGTCCTGAGCTACTGGAAATGTATCTGAACAGAGCCAGACATATCTGCCAGAGCAAATCAAACATGAGCTCAGCAGATTTGTCTGGTTCCCAGGCTAGAGATCTGCAGAAGTCATTCTCACTTTACTGGCTGGATAAGCAACTTTGTTGAGTGTTTAGACTGGGTTATTTGTGCCATGTGTAAATAAGTGCCTGTGTCTATGTTGTGTCTGTCTGTGTAATATATTTACTCCAGGGCTGTGTTTGTCCCTGGGGAGTGCATAGTACTTCTGCACGGCTCCACTCATTCAAATCCAATCCCTGATGTGCACGCACTCGAGATGCACTGCACTTGTCTGCTCATAAACATGCATGTATGCACATACATTTAATACACACACAGCCATATGGGTGCACATGCATGCGCTTGCAACACAAGACTCTTTTCAATCTTTCTTTCCCTCTGAAATCACATAAAAACATGCGCACACACTGACACTGCCATATGCCGTATATTGAACTTGCAACTTATCAGCCCTCGATGTTGAGCCCAACTCTGCACTGTCTGTCCTCTGGAGTCTGTTTTATTCTACTCTCATACAGCTCAGATAGAGCCAGAGATCGACATCTTAAGAAATCAATTACAAGCTGTTGCTTAAAGAGGCTTACAGAATGTCTCTTTATGGAGAAGAGGAGTTTATTTTAGCAGGAGCACAGGGGTTTTAGTAGAATGTGTTAGAACAGAGGTGGACTGGACTGGAGGTCTTTGTATTTATGAGTCAGACAGAGTCGATGGTATACAAGCCATCTCGAGTACCACTTCACTATTTGGCCGATGGGACATACCAAAAAAGGTTAAATAACAGAGAGGTTGGTGAACGTTGTTGGCAGTCTGGGTTGCCTGACTGATGTATAGTTATAAGAGATAGTTCATACTTAAACATGTTTTTTGAGCCATAAACTAAATTATATGGCCTTACTGTGATGAAACACATAAATGCTGGTGTTAATATTGACACAGTTTATTCAGTTTTATAAAAATCGGCATTTCATGGGTTGAAAATGGCTCAACACGTCACTTCCTGTTTCAAATAAGCCCTAAGCTTCCAAGGCGAATACTGAGGAAGAGTCGACCGTTTGGGACATATCTACATCATGACATTTAACTACGTCATTAAATTTATATAAAGACAGACCTCCCGCAGATCCCACCTGTGACTCACCTGTGAAAACACTCGCTAAAGACACGAGAGGAGAGTTTCAGCTGCCGTCGCGGAGGAGTCGTGTAAGGAAACTACTGCTGAAATCCCAGCATTTCCTGGTTTCTGCTGCTTCATAATAAAAGCTTTTAATTACCAAAATAACAGGGCACTTTTAGTGTTTAGGATTTATAGAAAATGAAATGTTTATCCACCATTTTACAGCCACTCCATTGACTACTGGCATAGATCAGCCTGCTGCGTGCAGGCTCGCCGGTTTCTAAACAGCACCAGCAGGCGTGATGTAAGAACAGTATATCCTACACACAGACACCACAACTCTGGTATGCTGCGAAATACAGAGAGCTTTCCCTGGTGGCGATAAGATTAATCAGCATTGTGTGAACTCGTTTGGCAAGGGCTTGAATGTAACAGATGTTCATATATATGTGAAAGTCCTGCACTCTAGCTTTAAGATAACAGGTTTAAATCTGTCTACATTTCCTCTCACTAACATTGAAAATCAGGCCATTAAATATGAGTAGTTTTTAAGCTGTAAATTATTTATTTTTAATACACTATATGTGTTCTATAACAACCACATTACTTATTTGTCCTTGTGTCACACTACTATCCAGCTGTGTGATGTGGGCTGTATTGGTATTGTATCGCATGGTTGGTTTTGGACTTCTGTGTGTCCACACAGGAACGCAGTCAAGAAGAACTGAAGATAAATAGCTAGAACTTTGTGTTCTACATAAGATAACCTCCATGTCAGCATTGACAACTGAAATTATTTCCTTGGAAATGCCTAGACCTATTCATCATAATCTTATCTTTATGCAATTGCTATTGCAATAAAACAAAAAAAAAATAGAGCTTGTGAACATACCTTCGGCATGCTGCTTGTCATAGGAAGGTATAGTCAAATCAATTGCTTACGCTGTCTTCAACATCTTCATAAAACAAGCAGTTAAAGCACTTTGTATTGATTTGATATTAATGCAATTTTAATCAAGCAATACACAAACTTTAGATTTTCATATTTTGAAGATGTAAAAAAAAGTTTCCCCAAGAAAACTTGCCATTCATTTTATTCAGACTGTCCTCCAGAGCAAAATGACAGCAGTTGTCATTTGTTCCCACTCTCTAATATGACCCATATGAGCGTTTACTAAAATAGCTCCCCAAGCAGACGTAATTACGACCCATATTGAGCTTTTATTGTTAGGTGGCGCCCTCTAGTGTTCATAGATTTTAATGGCGCCAGAAAGCAGGAAGTCATGTAACAGAGTATTGAGAGCAGAAAACATGTTTAGCGTGGGCGGGAGGGGGGTGGTTGATGGCTCAAACAAACACAGCACTTTTACCCAGGAGGCCGGTGTTCGTGTCCCGTTTGAAAATAAAATTAAACAGCAAGTTATTTTTAACAAGTTCCGTGTGTGCTGTGTCATGGGATGTTCCGTGGCACGTGACACGGACGCTCGGAAGTGATTTAATGTATCAAATATACTGATTTTAACCTAAACCACAACCTTTCTTCTAATCCTACCAAGTTTTTTTGTTGCCTAAACCTAAACCTACTGCAACAATGTCCGTTTTAACAACATATTGGCATGGTTAAAACTGCGAATGTTACGTTTAGGGCGAAAATGGTTTGGAGGACTTGTTGTTTTATTGTAAGTTTGTTTAGCCTCCTGTATTGTTATTGCTATTAGTACAGTCTGGTTGTTCCTATCCACCTTCAATGGTTTTTTTCCAAGGCTGCCCTTGAGAGAAAGTGAGACAAAGAAAGAGAGAGAGAGAGAGAGAGATTCTGCTGATGAAAGTGACAGTGACACTGGGCTTATTGCCTAGTCAAACACACACAGCCACCGCCACATGCAGCCTGACCCAGTAATAGAGGCCAATGAAATCTGCTCATTGGGAGCAGGGGACCCGACCGTTGGCGCGGTAACTGAGCCGAAACAGTCTCATTCTGCCGCTGTCATACACAGAAAATGGGCTGACTTCAGTCACAGCCGCATTAGGCCCTGTGAGTTTCCTACCGCTTCTCTGCTCCAGCCACAGCAGCTTTGACACCGGGGATGAGAATTTATGCTTTTACGTTGTGAAACCCAAACGGATGTGACATGCAATTTCACCTGGAATGAGCACAAACTGTGTTTTTATAGAGTTGTACTTTTCCCGGCGTACTTAAAGTCAAACCCACATTGAGCACAGAAGGGAGGGTCGGGCCTAAAGTTGACAGAGACACAAACAGACCTGCATCCACATCATAGATGCTGGATGGTATTTTTCATCCTCTTCCTTTGTTTTCCACCCTGTAATCAGATTGTACTGTAATGAGGCTGTAGGGGAAGAGGAGGACAATTATGCGCTCAAAATGAGCTCCGCTCCTGTGTGGAAAGCTTTTTTCTTTCTTTATGTGACTGTGGGAGATGCTGCTTGGCCCAGATTGCTCCCCACAGGGCTTTAACGCGGCTCTCTACTGATTGCTCAGTGTGATTGCAGATTGAATCCGGACATGCACTTGATTTTGTGTCATTTTGTTAAACACTGCTAAAAACAATGCTCTCGCAAAGTCAAACCTTTGGATAGGGCTGATCTTCCTAAAGATCCAGGTGTGGAGCAGGTCAGTTGTCTTTCCCAGTTCCTCCATTATAAATACCAAACCCAGTTACCCTAAATGTAGTCTTGCGTAGCCAGACCTATCTCCACAGTGCTGTGTTAGCTCTGGCTCCACTCTTTCACTCTTTGATAGGGGAAAAAAAAACTCTCCAGCTTGCTTGCATTTCTTTAAACCAATCACAATTGTCTTGGGCGACGATGCGCCTCGGATACAGCGACGATGCTTCAAAAAAGTGTCGGGAGGGAACTTTCTTTGGTGGAACATTTTCATGTGTGGAGGCGAGCCATGTAAAGATATTCTTTGTAGATCTTTACAATCATAAAGAACAGAAAGAACAGAGCAGGCCTGCCTTATTTCACAATCCAAATCTTCTTTAGGGGACTCAAAGGGACTTTGAGAATGGGAACATGAAGGGGAGGGACTTCCTGTGGCTGTTGGCTGTCATTTTTGTTGGCTGTGTTCGACCAATCAACATACATGTACCTCTCTGAACCAGTCACCGTACTCTTACAGCACTCCTGGTTTCTCTTGTGTTGGCAGAGTACCTACTCTGAAATAGGAGCTAAAAAAGTCCCTGAAAATGGCGTTCTAAGAATTCTGATCGTTCCTACTTCTTGCGGTGTGGACACATGAAAAAATGGGGTTCTTACAACTATGTTCTTAGATCTATGAAAAATGTCCTACGGTCCGAAAATGTCTCATGCCACAGAATCCCATTCATCCCATTTCACAGTGCTGTACATGTCATGGATTACAGTAGGTTTGGATATGAGCTACCGTAGCCTTATCAAATGTCATAATCCAGCTGTCACAAGAGCCATGTTATGTGTGCGTGTGTTGGCATGCAGAGCACTGCAAAAAGGATTTGCAAGGGTCAAATGTGAAGAATTCAGCAGACTGAATGTGTTTTTTATTAGCCCACTTTCTTATTGTCTGTTGAACTATTCAGTTTATATCCCAGAAAGGGCGGCACAGCACATCATCAGGGAACTTTATTTGGCATGCTGGGATCCTCACTTTCACCATTGTGACTGAAAAAGAATAAATTAAACTTTATTTTCTTTTTTCTTGGCTGAATAAAAAAGGCAGTTGAAAGTAAACAATGTTTTTTATGTCTCCTCTCTCCCTCCTCCTCCTCTGCCATCTCTCTGCGTGTCTTGAGGGGTTTGGAGAGCCGAGGAAAACCCTCTTTTCTGGAACCTTATCTGTCGTGCAGCTTGCCCTCATGCAAACACCCCACAAATGCCTCAAGACACACCGCCATTAACATAATTTCCAATTTGCCATGTATTTTTTTAAAACATATTTACTGCCAGTTCAACATCTTCAGAAATGCACAGTAAGTTAACATTGAGGAAGAGGCTGTTCTCTGCAGGAAGTTGCTGCACAAACCCTTCTTTTCACTGTGGTTGTTTTTAAGATCAGGTTCAAATTCAGGTCTTTATGGGTATAAATTATGGATTAAACGCAGGAAACAGCAATACCCATACAACCCAATTATTATTTAGAGATACGTTTTAGGCTTTTTGCCTTTTATTTGAAAGTACAGCTGGAGATTGGTAGGAAAGGGGCGAGAGAGAGAGAGGGGACAACATGCAGCAAAGGGCCACGGGTCGGAGTTATTTTTAACTATTCTATTTTAGTTATATATATATATATATATATATATATATATATACACTCCCTGTTGTTGGGTTATTTCTTGAAAACTGCAGGATAGTCTGGTATTATTATTATGTTTATTCATAAACATTAATTACATTACAACATTAATGAATGTAATAAAACAGCTACAATCATTCATGAAAAGGGCAAGTTTAACAATATTTAAGTGATTTACTGATTTTCTCCATTACCTCGACCTTTTTTCCATTTCCTTGTTGAATTAATCAGTGATGATTTCACCTATTAGACTTTTTCTATCTGTTATAATTTTATTTTGGAATATTGTAGATGCCACTGCTCGGCCTATTTTACTTTCCCCTTTTCACCAAACATGCATTTTGTTTCTTGAGGACTTCATTTGATACGTATCTCTTTTTTTTCTCAGAAGTGTACGCAATATCACACTTGCTATCTTTCTCTCTTGCTTTTTCTCTCATTCAACGCTTCTTACTCTGGGTCTCATCTGTATTCTCCAGTCCATCACAATGCGGTTTTTACTCCTCTCCTCTCCTCTCCTCTCCTCTCCTCTCCTCTCCCAGTAAGTGATGCTGGGTTGCCTGGATACTCTGTAAAAGTGGGGTGGGCTGGAGGAAAGAGGGGATAGAAGGAGGGAGGATGGAGAGAGAGAGGAAGAGAAGAAGGAGGTCAACAACAATAACCACAGGGCTACGAAGCCCTGCAAAGGCAGGCGACGGGAGGAATAATGGGGAGAAAGGGGAAACGGGGAGAAAGGGGAAACGGGGAGGGTCTGCCTCTCTGTCTGCGCTTGTTACAATCCCACCTTAATAATCAATTTCCTCTCTTTCTCAGTCTGTTTTTCAACCGATTTTATATTAAGTAGCGCCATACATGCCTTATAGCATAGTCTCAGGTATCTGCCTGAATTATTGATTAATTTATCTTATGTGAATTATTGATAGTGGAGGTAGTGAAAGAACAGAGTATTATCTACATGTGAACCTCTGAACCACGCACACGCACACACACACACACCCACACATACACACACGCACACACACAAACACACACACACACACACCCACACACACGCACCCACGCACACGCACACACACACACACACACACACACACACCTCGCTGCAGATCTTTGCATTATGGCCCTCACCCTTCATTTCTTCCTTCATAACAACTCTAGCCAGTCTCTGTTTCCAAGACAACCACTCCATCAGCCTCTCATGGCTTTGCTGCCAATAGTATTGCTGCTGATTTGTGTGTGCGTGTGTGTGTGTGTGTGTGTGTGTGTGATAAATACTACTATATGTGCTCTTTCTGCTCTCTCTTGTATGAGATATTGAAGATCAAGACTCAGTCAAGATTGAAAATTGATTTGTGATGTAGTATGTCTAGGCTTTGTCCGTACACATGGCGCATCTTGGGATGTATTAGGGGGTAAACTCATTAAAACTTTCTAGGTTGACAAAAACTGTAATAACACAACACTCATAAAGTATACAACTGAGTAACATCACAGCGACTTAACTCAGGGTGTCTGTGGGGTCTTAAAAAGTATTGAAAGTTCAATAACATTTTTAAAGGTATTAAATATTATAACTGATTCTCAGTATGTATATTGGCCCAAAAATGTTGTATGATAAAGTTTGCCTGAATTTAATCATTGCATAGGTACTCAATTTAATCATTGCATAGCTGCGTAGTGGAATTCTGTGTAGTTTATTTACGGAATCCCACTAGATTTGCTCACTGACAGCAGAAAAACTACAACACGTTTGACGTTTTATTGTTAGGCGGCACCCTCTATAGTTCACAAATATTATCGCGGGAGGAAAGCAGGAAGTAGTGTAATGTATTTAGAGCAAGAAAACCATGTAGGGTGGGCGGGAAGGGTGGTGGATGGGTCAAACAAGCACAGGACTTTCACCCAGGAGACCGGTGTTTTTGTCCCGTTTGAAAATAAAATTACACGGTTAATTTTAACTGATGGTAACTACCGGATCTACGTCACGTTCCACGTCATGTATGTGATTGCGTCTTTTACGTACACAAGTGATGTTAACCCAAACCATGATGACTTTTCTAACCCTACCAAGTTGCTGTAAGGTTGAGGACAAAAAAACTCATATCGGTTGTTGATGATGTTTTGTTTTTGTCTGATAGTATGATTGGATTTGTTTGAGTTGTTGAGTTCATCCACCTTTTTATTTACCACTTCCTCACTGAATCCCCTTTCACATAACCTTGATTTTTATTCAACTGTTTTGTGTTTGCCTGACACTCACATGTGTTGTGTGTTGATATTAACCCGTCTTTCTCTCTTTGTGTTTCTTCCCGGTGCCCTGCTGCTGCTGCTGCTGCTGTCTGCATCTCTGATCCACCAGGTAAGTTATTTCATGCTCGTTACTCTCAGAAGCCTCTTTCATCACGACGTTCAAACCATGAACCGGTCGCTCACAAACAGGGATGGCATCACAGACCACACACACGCACCACACTCCCTTGATCAAACCCTTGCCCTCTTACTTCTCCATCTTTTCTATCCCTCCCCTCTGGCTCTCTTGCCGTGGAGATGCCATTTCATCCCTTTCCTCCTGGTGGGTGTCTGTTTTATTATTATGGGATGTTTGTTCATCCCGCTCCACAATGAAGGGCCCTGCTTGTGCTTGTGTGTGCTTGGCGTGAGACAGCAGTGTTGATGAATGGTCTGTCAGTGCCAGATCCAGATGGAAGCAGGCCTTGTCTAATAGGATTCCATGAAGACAGAGATCCCAGCGGGGTGACCAGAGGAGTGGCCGCACCGGCTGAGGGAGGGAGGGGAGAGGGAGGGGGAGAGGGGGAGAGAGGGAGAGAGAGAGAGAGAGGGGGAGAGGGAAGGGAGAGGGAGAGAAGAGAGAAGTGTGTTAAAAAGGCTCAGATGAGAGGCAGGAGACTTAGCCGTCACACAGGTTGACACAGGTACACACACACACACACACCTACATACATACATACATATTCATACATATATGTATATGTATGATATTCATATATTGTCTATGCATAATACATCATGTGTGTTGAGCAAATACACAGGCATGTATATGCATAGAGATGTTTGCTGCACACTGTATGTACATATGCTAATTGGCGCACACGCACACACTCGCACGCACACATGGAAGACATGCAGGACATGAGTCAGGCTTATGTGTCACATGTCCATATTCAAGTGCATGCACCGTACCAGGACCCTGAAACTGAAACAATGATATTCATTAATGTTTCTATTTCCACCTATGGCTTTCCCACTCTGATATATCAAGATTCCTCCTGTAAAAAAAGACTATTGTGATGTTGAAGTTAATAGTTATTCACCTTTTTACTAAAGAAGATAAACATAATATAATTATTCTGCCCTCTGCTCTTTCTATCATCCTGCATTACTTTACTTTGGAAGAGCTGTGTTTCCTGTTAGGTTTCCAGTCCTTCATTTTGATTCACAACATAAGAAGTTCTACTCAGTCATAAATGTAATGTGTTGATAGTAATCACACTAATGCCTTAGTATTAAAATAATGATGAGTATTGATGTTAAATTGCTGTAAGACATTTAAGTTAACATGCAGCTTGTTTTAACATTCTATTTGTTTTTGCTAGAGGACACATTCATTGGAATTTTCTCATCTACTATCTATTTAGCATAACAGGCTGTTTTCCAACATCAGTTTGTATGCTTAGTGGACCTCACACAAGCTGTTGGAGATTGTGCTGTTGGCCAGCAGTCGATGGCCACATTAGCAGCTGCATTGCACTTTGATGCAGCTTGAGGAGTTTAGAGGCATCAAAATTCAGTAATATCTGACAAGTGTCATCAACACCACTGGCCACTTCTGCACACAGCATGATCTAAACAAAAGCTCCCTTTATGTAAGACACTCATGTCAGTCTGGGTGACATAGATAAACATATTTACAACCTACAAGTCCCGTGGATCAAATCTATGTATCGACTGAATTTCATCAGTAACTACAAAGCTGACCGACCGACCGATCAATCAATCAATCAGTGTGTCAGTACATTGCACAATCCATAAATGCAAGCTAGTGGTTTAAATGACCCTTCGAGAAACTTCTGAAAAATTACTGAACCACGTAACACTTTCTGGACATCAGTAGAGTTACAGTACTTACTTTTCTTATTTCAAGACAATTAAGAAAATCAAGAATAAAATTTAACCAATGGCACTGCATTCGAAACCGGTGTCATGTGCTGTAATGATATGCAAGAAAGAGTGAAAGGTATGATAATACAAGTGAAAGGAATGAAGAAAACACGACTGTAATGTATTCAAAGTATTTCAGTGTCATTGGCACCTCAAGCACCTGCCAGCAGGTACTGCTTTGCTTAATGCAACTTGATAAAAGCATCTTTGTCTTTGCTTCACCTTGGTCTATGTCACAGTCTGTGTTTCATTGTATTGATTTTAGCAGCTCGTTCTCTTTTGTCATTGTTAACCCGAGTTCTGGGTTGTTGGGTGTAATGAACCAAACTCAACGTGAATGTTAAAAAAGCATTGTTATTACTTTCTGCAACCTCTTTGTTGGAAATGAGACCTTTTCTTAGCCGGTCAGAGCTACAGTAACAATGGGTCTTATGCATTTTCCTCTTCCCTCCATTCCATTTGGACTGGCCAGCTTTGGGGGTTACACTGCTTGCTGTTTTTCTAGTACACACACATACATGCTGTTTCTTTCTCCACCCCTCTTCCTCCATCTAATTTTCCTCTAATTGATGGATGCCGTCTCTCACCCCTCATCCAGCCTCTCTGGCAGCTTTTAAGATGCTTTTAATGGGAGCTCAGAGGACGACCAGCGCCATCTTTCTTTCACTCTTCTCCTTCAAACTAGCAGCCTTCAGTGGGTCTCTTGAAGACCATTGTGGATGTGTAGGTGTGTGTGTATATGTGCGTGTGTGTGTGTGTAAGAGAGAGGGGGAGGGAGGCAGAGAGGGCCAGCTGTGAAGTGCGCTAATAGGCTCGCCCAGCCCAATGTCGCCGTCTCGCACGGCCACCGCTTCCATCTCCACCCCGCCGCCCTCATGCCCGATGGGAACTCAAGCAGCCTCCAAAGAGAAATAACACTCTGGCATTGTTAGCGGAAGAAAGAGAGAAACATGAGGAGGCAGAGACAAAGAGAAAGAGCAGAGATGAAGAAAGACTCCCTGTACACCTGGCATTATAACTGTTGCGTTGCTCCTGACTAGATATGAGTTTGCTGGATTACATTTCCACCTGGCATTAAAACGCTCCTTTGGTGTGTATTGAAATTAGATTCCTCCTGTTGTATGGGTCGCTTCCTCATTATGTGTCCATTCTTTAGCCTCCCTTGTTGCCCATATACTGGTATTCCAATCACTCATATTTGACTAGTACGTTCATATCCAAAGTGCTTTCTTCCTCGCTGCATATATTTCCTTCTTAGATCCACATGTGAAAGTTTATTTTCATGTTCACTGGTGGTTCAAGACATTGTTGTCTTTAAAAGGCCATAATAGGTTCTGTTGTAAAGCTAGAGTGAATATATTGGTGACATATGAAACTAGGCAACATAATGAATCCATTGGTACCAACCATGTCATGGTAGCTTGTCGAGAAGGGGCTAAATTAAGCCAAAGCCAAAGTTAGGCTAAATGTTGGTGAGGGAAAAACTAGCATAGCCATTTTCAAAGGGGTTCCTTGACCTCAAGATATATGAATGAAAATGGTTTCAATTGGTGACCACACAAGTCTGTCGTGTTATTTTGGTACCAACTGATGCCTTAGTTTGTCTAGTTTCATATGATACCTATACATCCACTCTTGCTTTAAAACAGAGCCCGCTACAGCCTCTTAAAGACAGTAGGCTAATGTCGGCCGCGATCGCCGGTGCTCTCGTCGGTCGCTAAGGGTTATATATTTGGTACCCCTAAAATATATTTGGTACCCCTAAAATATATTTGGTACCCCTAAAATTGCATGTGGCCCCAGCTGGGGATGCCATAGTGAGGACGTTTTCCCACCAGTTAATAACAGTTAATAAACTTGTGACAACACAGGTCGAGCTTTTGCTGTGCGGCCCGCATTTTGGCAGCTGCCGGGTTCAGACGGGAGGCGGAAGTGCATGTTAACAATAGACTGTATATAAATATGATGTTAAGAAGTCAGCTGACTACAGTTATGTGCACAGAGGCGCTAATACGCAAAAATAAACTAAATGGGTTGTATTTCTATTTTTAAAAAGCAAGCGATGGGGAAGTGGGCAAGTAATGCAGTCGGTGTATGCCCCAACACCACGTAACACCGGTAACACCGGTAACACCGGTAACACTGTGCAACACCAGTAACACTGGTAACACCGACTACTGCGGCGAGCCTCGCCCCAGCCTGGCCCCCTCATTTGAAATGGTCTAGGAATGCCACTGTTCTAGTTGTGATTTAGCACTGCACTTCAGTGCTTCTTTGGGTTAATTTTTTTAATCCATAGTAATTTTACCCATGGGGAAAAATACATTGTTACACTTCTGATCACTTATGTAGCATGTCATAAAGGAAACAAGGTCAAAGTACAAAGGGAGAGTAAAAGAGGGGATGGGTGCTTTTTTTTTTCTTCCATAAAACACAATTTTTCAAAACCCTGTTTGCTGCACCTTTTGTCTGTCACCACCATTTAATTGTGTAAAGTGTGTGATGCTTTGTTTGGAGAGCCAACAACCCTTCAGTGAGCTGATCAAAACAGGCAGAACCAATAGAGATGAAGGGGTGCAGGTGGGGAGCAAAGACAAGGGGGTTTATCAAACACTCTCCTCTGCATCTGTCTTTCTCTCTCTCTCTCACACACACACACACACAAACAAACACACAGTCATGCTGTTTCTGAATCTCCCCGTGTTGGTCTGCTTTAGCACGACTCAGTGAGCACCAGCTACATCTCTCAATTCAATTGTGCTCATTTCATTAATTTTATTGGCATGACTGCTGATCGAAAACAATATTGCCAAAGCAGTAATTCATTAAAAACAAACAAACAATTTATATATGCACACATCATACATTATTTATGATGACATTATATAACCTTGTAAGGAAAATAGTATATAATTACCAATATATGGACTCTAATACCCATTAATTATTTGGTTTGAAAGGCGGGTACTAAACAAACCATCTCTCCCATCTCTCTGTCTTTATCACCCTCTCTCTCTCCAGGCTGTCTTCATCCTCCCATGACAGCCCCTTCCCACCAACACCACCACCAGTCAATATTACAGCACTAGTACTGCCACTTCATGTGCAAATATTTGAGTCTGCCGTCAAATCCCTAATCACACCGATCAATCTTGCAGATATTACCGTTCAACTGAAGAACCTCGGACAAGCGCATTGATTTTGACGTTTTCCTAGACATATCCCTTCCCCGCGGATATATCAAATCAAAGCTTTTTTAATATTGGGTAAATATTCCCTTCATCCACTCTCAGGGTGACAAGGGAGGCTTGTCTCATAAAGCTGTTGAAGGTGGATTGCTATCACACAACAATAACTGCCAACGGTTTTCTCACCTTGCATGGATTCGTAGCGGTACTTGATGCCTTGCTTTTGCTCTTTTCACACAGTTAAAATGCACAGAATTCAGATCACCTTCAAATGGCGCCTGAAAGTGCACCAAAATAACAAGCCTGAAATGTTTGAGGGAGGAAAACAAGAAACTGTCTGTAGCCTGCATATCATCAGGCTAATTAGGCAGAGCCAGGCATTGTGAATGCATAGCTAATGAGCACCTTCTCCATCTCTGCCGGGATCACCCGGCACGTCTAATGGTCACATAAATTCTCATTTATAGGTCATAATCTGTCATTTATGTACATGGGCTCCCCCAATTAGAGGCTTGGGCCCTTCAGACTGATGCCTCTCTGGGGGATTCACAGCTCTGGTACCCTGGCACTCACAGAGCCCCATTAGTGACAAACCCTGACCTGGCGCCCAAGCTGACCCTGGAGGGCTGTGGATAACCTGGCTCATAAATGACGCTGGTACCGGGGAATGGTTCCAGGTGCTTGTTGTGAGTGTCCCGTGTGTCTGTTTCTATGTCTGTCGGCTGAAATGGTGAGGGACTGGCATGAAACCAGCATTGAACCTGAGACAATGGGAAAGTGACACGAATAGCAGGAGCTTGGTTCGGCTATGCTTCTTGCGCTGCCATTTTGCTGGACAATTACTATTCTATTATGAAAGGCCAAATGTTTATATGGAGCATGTGGCCAAATTAGAAATGTAAATGGATGATAAATCTGGACTGCATTCCACATTTCTTTAATTAGAAGAAAGAATGTGAATTGCCAATGAATGGGGACATTTAACTCTGTCCCAGTAGAATCACCCAAAGGCCAAGCAAACACATTCCCATGACCCCGGCAATGTTGTGTGAGTTTGTCCCCACATCCAGGAGATCCAGGCATCCAGCTGTTGGGGAGAACATGGTCAGCTCTCGGGAAAGAAACAGAGATGTTAAGTGTGAATTAGCCACTCACAGCAATGCCCTTTCCAAGCACTCATAGGAAAACAGAATATTATGTGGTTCTGAAGGGTTACATAGTTCCTGTACTATACAGTAGCATTATTTTATGTACTGAGAGTCCAGATCACTGCAATTTATTTTATTTATTTGCATGCATATTTGTGTTTTGGTGTGTCATTTTGTCTGCATGCATCCTAGCCTGGCAGTAAAACACTCGGGCAGGACCCGAATATTCAGCTGTTCGTTCATTGAGTAGGTATTTGTTTTTTCAATTTTGTGATTTGGATATTGTTTTTTTTTTAATACTGTAGAATAATAGAATCCTTAAAAATGAATGCCTTTAATTAAACTGAAAGACACGTGTTGCAGCACAGTGTTTCCATTTCAGCTCAGAGTGCGACTATGTTGCTGTTATAG
>JAOVVB010252567.1:0-35433 GCA_028570985.1 Heterobranchus longifilis | reverse complement strand
ACTTCGGTGCACATATTTGGTGGTGCACCTAAGTCTTCCACAAACTTTCACGACTGCACGATTAATAGAAATAAGATTGTGATGATCATATTGTTTGCATGATTTTTAATTTTTTTTTATATGCACATTTTACAAATGGAGATGTACTTGAAAGTACATAAAAAGAAAAGAAAAAAACAAAATGATTGTCTGCATGTCTGCATGAAGACAATATGGACTGCAATAAAGATTTTTTTCTTTAAAAATTGGTGTCCCTAATAATTGTGGGGAAAAAAATCGTGATCTCAGTTTCGAGTGGGAAAAAACTGTGATTCTCATTTTGACCAGAATCCTGAATTCCTTGTTGTGAGGAATAAAATAAATCAAATAAAAGCACCTTTACTCATCATGTCTGTAATCTTGCATCAATGCTTTGATGTTTGTCCATTGGGCTGCACCATTCAACCACCAGAGGGCACTCTTTATCTTCTGTCTCCATATCACATCTCTCACAATCAGATTTATTGCCAAGTAGTTTTCACATACACAGAATTTGTCTTGGTGTAATGGTGCATTACAAACAGAAAAATAGAAAGTACGAGCAAAAACACAGAAAAAAACAACACAAAAGGTATATATACAAGTGAGAAAAAACTCAAAAAGACAGGTGGTATAAATAACTCTAATATATAAATAATATTACAATAAGGAATATGTAAACAGTATGTTATATCAAAGCATTTAAAGGTGCAATCAGTAAAAGAACAGTCACACCCACCTGATGAGGGGACATAAATCTCTCGAGCAAAAACAGCCCTAAACAAACTTCATCTAACCTGTTATTTTACTAACCTTAGATTTTGACATTTTATATTTTTCCAGTACATAATAATGCAGCTCTGAAGTGGCAGTGGGGTATTTGGGAAATGTGACAAACTGTTGTCCCAGTCTGAACATAGCAAGTCTAACAAGTGTTGTTTTGTGTCCACCAGGGCCAGATCACGCTCATGGATGCTCCTGTGTTCAAAGCCATCCAGCCAGAGGTGAGCTGCTCTCAGATCTGTAGAGAGAGGGGAGGTGTTGGCAGCTTCGTTTATCACATGTAGTGTGAGAAATCAGCACGATGCTCATTTTCAGGTTGGGGAGTGACGTGTGGAAAATTGTATGCGACAGTCTGGAACACGTTAGGGACGGGGATTTCATGCAAAAGTACTATTCAATATACACTGGGAACTATTCCATCGTTCTTCAAAGACCATCACTGCACGCGCGCGCACGCACACACACACACACACACACACACTCCACGTTTGGGCAGCATGTTTCTGTCCGAATACGACCAGAGTCCGAGAGAAGTAAGCGAGCCCACCAAAGGGGTTTTAATGTTGCAGGGAATGTAAGCAGTACTGGGCAGAGGCGGAGGAAGTACTCCCATCTTTTACTTAAAAAGTAAAAGTAGCAATGCTACAGTGTATAAATACTCTGTTACAAGTAAAAGTCCTGAAGTAAAAATGTTACTTAAGTAAAAGTACAAAAGTATTAGCTTGAAAATGTACTTAAAATGCCAAAAGTACTCATTATGCAGAATGGCCCATTTCAGAATAATATACATTATATTATTGGATTGTAAATTGTGATGCATATGTGTAAGCATCACTTTAATGTTGTACCTGCAGCTGTGGGGCTGATTTCAACTCCATTATATACTGCTGGGAAGCTTAATATATTATAATACTAGATGTACTACATGTTCATCTTTTGACTAATTATAGTTTGTATTAATAATCTGATGCAATATGCAAAGTAACTAGAAACTAAGGTTATCAAATAAATGTAGTGGAGTAAAAGTATAAAGTAGCATAAAATGGAAATACTCAAGTAAAGTAAAGTACCTCAAACTTGTACTTAAGTACAGTACTTGAGTAAATGTACTTAGTTACACTCCACCACTGCACACACTGAGCAATGAATATGGTGTTTATGGCTGCACTGCACCCACACACCCACCCACACACACACACACACACACACACACACACACACACACACACACACACTCTATAGGCTACTTATTCACATTCATTCAGCTGCACAGATGAAATACTTCTGGCTACAGATCAGTCTGCTGATACTCTCCTGCAGTGTGCTTTATGATGCAACACGTTAATGAAAAGAAAATTACGTTCTGTGAAGAACCAAACAGCTGCATCAGGCACCTGCAGACAGATGCAGGGCGTGCACGCACAGGCGCACGCACACGCGCAGGCTCCGTGTCTCGTTTTCATTAAAGCTCATTGAACACCACAAGTCATATATGTTCAATAAAATGCAGGTCTAGACAGTAGGAGATAAAATGGGCGAGGAATAGTCTCAAATTTGTAGATGCATGTGTTAATTCATCTCTCATAATTAGTTCTCGCAATGTTTCAGTTTTTAAGACAACTCTGTAAAAGAGAGCTTCGAGTTTTCCACGTGGCAAAAATAATGTATTTTTTAATTATTTTTTTTAGTAAAAGTAAATCACTCACAGTTGAAGCCAGACACAGAGTGAGAAGAATCCCTCTGGTGTGGAGACAGGACATGTTGTCGGCTCGTACAGGACGGGATGCTGAGCCCCTCCTCTCTGTTCAGGTGTAAATACAACACGTGTCAAACATGCAACAATACAAATGTAGCAATTCCGGTGGATATTTTCAGAATAAACACCTGATTCACAAACTATCACTAAGAAATGGCTCTGAAAAAATATTTTCCACAGATTTTTATAGCCTTTCAAAGAACTTCCTCCTATACCACGATGAAGGACGAGAGTCTAATTAACCACGTGTTGCACCATTGTGACGAGACGCGTTTCTCTTTTATTTTGAAGGCAAAAGGCAGCTCCTGGTTTGGTAGGACTCAAAATTCATCCCTCTGCTTTCCTGAGCCTGACTGTGTCCCAAACACACAGGGCCAGACCCAGCCTTTTAGGGGCCCTACGCAGGATTTGATTTGGGGGGGCCCCCGCAGTGAAACGTGTTGCCACTTTGCATGAACCAACGTGTAATATTGTTAATATTAGTTTAATGTACAAATAAGCATGGATACTAAAGTGGGACCTATTAGCAGCAACACCATCTTTAAATAGACTACATTAAATACAGTATTTGTCTATTGCCCCCTAACTGAATGGTCCTTCTCAGGGCCCTTTGCTTGATCTAAGTTTGATGCATATTTTCAACAATATATTATACAATATATATATATATATATATATATATACAAAACATATTTGTCATTTGTTCCTACTCTCTAATACAACCCATACCGTTTTCCATCCTGATATTCAAACATTAACGTTCGTGGTTTAAAACACACCATTAAAGTTGTAAAAATTGATGTTGTTTTGCTCTAAATACTAGTGAAATGACTTCATGCTTTCCTCCCACAATAACATCTGTGAACACTAGAGGGCACTGCCCACACGTGGGTCGTAATTACTGCTTGTAAGAACGACAAGTGGTGTCATTTTTCTGTGGAGCAGTCTCCATATTTTAGTGTTATGGCTCTTTTATAAACTCTCTTGAGGGACATTTCAAGCACTTTTGGGGGCCCTCCGGTAGCCAAGGGGCCCTAAGCATAAGCTTAGTTCACTTATGTCTTGTGTTATGTGTTATGGAAATATCAGGACGGACCTACACTTTAAACAAACATAAAGAAATAGATGAAATACTGAGATACGAGTCTCAGATTAGGCATTCATGTTTATTTCTACATTTTTCAACATGTTTTTCTCTCTGACATATTTATTCTTTTTAGTTCGTTCATCTTATTAACTTGTAGGAAAACTTTTTTTATGGGATTTTTTACAGTGTTTAAAGATCTCCTCCCAACACATTTTTTATTATGTTACTGGTCTACTCCAGTTTCAAGGTGGAAATTCTCAGACATGATGTTGACTGCTCATTTCACTCATGATGTGTCTTGTAGCAATTAAAAACACCATATAGACACGTTAACATGGTTAAAAACTTGATTTTCACAAGAGGGGCTCTTTAAGTTATTGTTTTCTTTAATAGAAGCTTATTCAAAAGTATATGAGACAATTTTATTTCTGTTAAAAATACTATAAAGCATCTAGGGTGCCATAATGACTATTTTTTGTATTATCAATCAATCAATCAATCAATCAATCAATCAATCAATCAATCAATCAATCAATCAATCAATCAATCAGTCAATGATTTGTTTTCTATAAAACATCAGTAAAAAGTGAAAAATGTCCATCATAATTCCCACTGTGATGTCTTCAAATGGCTTTTTGTTTTTTTGCTCAGTTAACAGTTCAAAACTGAATGTTATTCAAAAAACAGCAACAACTCTTCACAGAAACTGGAACCATCAAATATTTGGCATTTTTGTGAGAAAATTACAGATTACATATTAATTTTCTGTCAATCGACTGATAAATCGGCTAATCGTCTCAGATCATTAACACAATAGATTCTGATATAAATACAATGAGGAAAAAAAAATCAACAAATTCACTGAGTATTAACCTGACAGGATATTTCCACACCTGCTGTCCAATAATGTAGCACAGCAGAAGAATAAACGTCTAAGAAAACATTCCCACTCTACATCCCTTGTGATGTAAATTTAGATAGGAGGTATTGTTAGTCAAGAAACATACTTGTTTGTGTGTGTTGGCATCTTTGTTCACGTCAGATTTCTGAATGAGCGGCAGCACGCGGAGGAAAGACGTTGATGTTGTTGTTCTGTCGTTCCGAGCTGTCAAACACTAAACCAGACACAGATTAGTGGATGCCGGAGGCATCATCACTCTGACATTTTATTCATGTTTACTGGGTGTTTGGCAGGTCTATTACTCGTTACACTGAGTGCTTGTAGTGATGATTCATGCACATTTTACTCCTCCAAAATGATCCTTCAAAAAACAGCAAGTAGAAAAATCTGTCCCTGCGTGAACACTTTGACAAAGATAAATGTAAACTTAACAGATCTCATATTGTTTGCAACCATTTATAAAATAATTATCACAAAGTGCAGCTCTATTGAGAAAATATGAGCATTTGCATAGAAATTTTATCAATTTACACCCATCAAAAAATATAACAGATCTGGCTGTGAATCGCAAACAGATCTCTACAAAAGCAGCATAGAGATAAGCCCTGGCTTCATTAAGTAGTGTACGGTCGTGTCCAAAAGACAGCAAGTCCGTTTTTTCCTTATTGCATAGCTATAAAAGAAAAAGAAACAATAAACAGCACACAGAAATGAAACCCATTTGATCAAACTGGGAAAAAAAACACGATAGTGTGCATATTGTGATTTAAATGTAACTGGAATTCAGTTTTTACAGAATAGTATCAACTCATACCAAGTGTCATATTCTGTGCGGATAACAAAGACTAAAATAAACAGATACAAAAGGAAACTAATCCCTGGCAATCAGAGTTAATAGGCACTTTGAAAGTACAGTAGCTCGTTAATATACTTTAAGTGAATGTCATTGTGATGACACAAGTCAGCCTGTGTAGGTACATACAGGCACTCTGCTTTATTAGATCCTATAAACTGGATGGAGAAAGCTGGTTTGTAGTCTCCTCACACAGAAAGTAAGATGGCAGATTTTCTTTTCTTTACATGCTACCACTGGAGGACACTTTTATGTCCCACTCCTGAGATTTGCACAAAGTTCAACACAAACTGTATCTTTTCCAGGCCAGTTACTAGTTACTGCTTTTTTTTCCTTCCTGCACGGACAAAGTGCAAACATAGTGTTCAGACAAGTCGATTAATAAACAAACCACCTGTCTGCACTTTTCTTCTTCGAAAGCTTTGATTTTTAAAGATTGCACAACAACTGACCATGATTTAGTAAATTAAAAAAATACTTCCTGGGTCTTTATAGACAACTTACTCAAATAAATACTTGTCGTCTTGACAACAGTCTTTTATCATATTTCATATTGCTAGTGTTACTTGCAGTGATCTGCATTCCCTAACGTAACAGCATATTTGGGGGAAAGGAGACGCCAACGCATAACTGAGACAAAAATTAAAGAAAGAAATCAGAAAATCACACAAATTCAAACCTAGCTGAACTAAAAGTATGTATATTACTTGGTGTATATATATAAAAAAAACACTATAAAACTTGCACAAACATTTCTGTTTCTTTCTAAAAACCCCTTTTTCATCTTGTTGACAACACTTCATTTAAAACACACCTCGAAACATTAAAACCGTAGACTTAAATAATACACAAACATTTTTAAAAATATAAAATAAAAACAGGTTTGGGAAAAAAAAGAGCATAAATGAATGAATTAGCTAAAAACAGTCTGAATTTTTTTTAGTCTCAATTGAATTGAATTTGCCATCTCTTCAGTCTCCCTTTAGCTGCTGCAGTGACATCAGCATGATGTATTTGTGACATCATGCTGATGTCACTGTGGGAGTTATGCAGCTTCAGGGAAAGTCGCTGCCGTCATAGATGATGGGCTTCTCCATGGTCAGATGGTAGAAGACTTTCTTGGAGATAAACCTGTTGGAAGAGAGTTTCTGATCAAAGGACGGCAAACTCATTAACTGAAACGAGGCACAACATAAAGCCGGCTTAAAGCACGCACGCACACATGCGCACACGCACACACGCACACACGCACACGTCCAACAGTGGCTGGAAATGATTGCAAAGGAAAAATAAGGAGTTAAAACATGTATATAATTCACAAGCTTCTCCCACTGAGAGGGAGAGTCAGGACAAAGACGCCGGATGTCAGGACTTCCGTACCGTGAGAAGGAGTTGTCGAAGACGAGCGTGTAGAGGCCGGGGTTTCGGACTTTAAGCTGTCCCTGAATCGTCTCTTTATGGGAATTGCAGCGAGTCAGAGGAATCAGGACCTGAGAGAAGAACAGAAACACTGGTGTGAAATGAAACTCAATGTAGAAAAGATTCAGCCAGAGGTGTCTAACACAGTACTCCCACTGATCCCTGCTGCTGCTGCTGACAAAGCTCTGCCTCCACCTTTCTAGTTCAGAGTCCTAACATGACTCAAAGGTTAAAAATGTATTCAGTGTCTTGCTTTGGGCCCCCTCTTGTATGGGGGGGGGTGGTTAATCCAGGGAGCATTGTTAAGAGCGGAGCCGTCACCGCCAAGCATAACTGTATTTCCATTTGTTGCATTAAATGGTGAAATCTACGACGAGAGTGCTCCTGACTGAACTGTAATAAATTGTAAATTCCAACGCACTTTGAATCAAAAGCAATAGATTAGAAAATACTGGCAAGAGAGGACTGGAGTGGTATATGGCATAAAAGGTCATAATTCATTTACAGTACAAGGCCTGACATTTTAAGTGCAGGATGTGTACCTCAACCTGCTGAGCAACACTGGCACCCTGCAGTGGATTTCCTCAGTCAGTGATATTTGAAAGATCAAGCAAACAGCCCTGCTCTCTGTAGGGGGCGCCCATGAAAACACGCACAGGGTCAGTCCATTGTGTCTGGTAATAACTTCTGCTTCTGAATCATCATCTGTGTTGGAGTGGCTGCAATTTCTAACAATTGAAAAGCATCGCCTTCAGCTTTATGGTGTACTTAAATGATGTAACAACATTGCCTTTGGCTTTTGCTCTTCTTTTCTTTTCCTGTGGAGCCTCACAACACGTCGGTCTTCGACGAGCGCACCTACCTTTGACTGTTCCACGTGAGTGTCAGCGGATTCCCTGTACACCACACTGAAGGAGATGCTCTTAGGCTCTGAGGAAAACATCCAGCTGATGGTCGGCCCACAGTCACCCACGGCGACGGTTATCACGCTGTAACAGCTGGACTTGATGAAGAGTTCCCGGGAACCGTCACCAAACTGAGAAATGTCGTCAATGCTGAGAGGGACAGCCATCCTGCGATGAGAACAAATTCATTTTAGGAGTGGTATTAATGCAAGGTGACTCATCATCACGTTACACACGTTAAGTAAAACCGAAGTCAAGACTCACGTGATTTCTCCTGATTTGAGAAGGTTGATTTCTGAATCCTGAACAGTGGGAACATGCTCTTCGGGGTCATCGGGGGTCACATCTCCTGTGCCTCTGCAAAACACAAGACACAGAGAGTAATATTTTTATTTTTAATGTGTAGAACTCTTTAATGGCATTTATTCATTCCAACATAGGTATAGCTGCCTTTCAAAATGTCTTCTTTATGATTCATGATTGTGTATTAAAGTGGAATATGGATTTTACCCATGGATCATGGCCTATACATATTCAAAGATTATACCAGTGTTTTTGCAGGTTTCATCCCATTTACTTAAATAATAATATGTTTATTTATACAGCACCTTTTCAAGAGCAGACGTCACAAAGTGCTTCACAATAAAAGGCAAAAATAGCAAGTAAAATACAAGGCAAAAATATATAAATAAAGATTTACACCATAATGGTAACACATGGATGCTTCAGCCTCTCTCCACCACCCTGTCGCATTTAGTACCATGAAACTGTGGCACTTCTCAATTCCTGCAATTCAGTTTTTCTCTCTCATCAGTGAAAATGAGAGGAAGTACTTCCCTAATAACCTGGCAGGGGGTAGAAACATGTGTGCTGAATCCCCTCAAGGTGCTATATATTGAAAATCCTGTTTCTTGGGGTGTGCAAACAGCTCAAGATGCATATACTCCAGAGATTCCTGCATTCACGCAGTAGGGGGTCTGTATTTATCTTTTTAAGCAGGGGGTCTGTATTTATCTTTTTAAGAGCCGCAGTGGGACATTAACAGCAGGAATGTGCTAGCTAAAGAATGGGCCATAACGAGTGTCTCCAACGATCTGTTTTTATTTACAACACTGAATGATATTGGTCAGTATACAGGCAGAATGGAAACATTGTCCCTTTTTAATTTCCTCTGACCAACTGATGGTGCAGTATTGATAATATGGAACTAACTCACTTCCCAATCTTCTACTTCCCACCTTTGAAAGTTCAAGGAGTTGAGGTGAAAAAACACAACATGGCAACCCAGAAGAAAGCCTCATTGTTTGGCTGCTTTAAGAGCAAAACAATATTTGAAACATTTATATGTTTCTCATAAAACCATTGTATATCTTGTATTTAAAATCATCCAGCACCGTATAGGCCGACAGTGTGTAGGATTTTACTTTTTGACTTGTGACATGCTCTGATTAGCCAACATGGCACCAGTACACTTGATCATGATGGTCTGGATGTTGATGTGTGATGGTAACCCCCGAGCTCAGTACTAAGTACTTGTGACTGTTTCAATCCCTCTGCTCCGTCTGCAGATAAATATAACACTCACATATGCAGTGCTCCTGGAGGCCGTGGGTCTTGTTCTCCCTCCAGGGAGCCTCCTGTGGTCTGGGAGGTGGTGTCACTGTCGTAGACGCCGTTCACTTCTTCTTCTGTGATTATGTCAAAAGCTCCGTCGTCAGATCTGTTGCTGGGGTCTGAAACTGGGAGGAACAAGAGCGTATGAATTAAACTAAATCGCAAACTATTATTGCAATACGACTTTTAAATACATAAACATGATTTATTTATTCATAGGTTTTTATTCCACAGTTTAGCTCCTTGGTGTATTGATCTGTTAGTATGTTGTGTTTTTGTGCAAGCTGCTCAGAACTAATTGCCCCTGCTGGGATTACAGTTGGGGGTTTTTTCGATTGCTAACAAGCATCGGTCAATACTGAAGCCAGATTTCCCAAAAATCTTCATGCAGTCTGCATTACCAACATGCATCTGGGCCAAACAGTTAATATTAACTCCAAATTAACAAAACTCACTCGAGCCTCCAAAACACTTCATACACGTCTCAAAATAAGATCGTTCCACCGAAACACTTCAAGTACTCTCACTCAGAAAACATACACTGTCACTTATAACACACTGACCTGAAAACACTAATAACATGGATGATCAATGATGATGGTGATTTTTGAAATTTGAAGGTGGTGGAGTGTGAATAAGAAAAGAGCTCATGGATTTTGGAAAATGTGGTGATTGAATACATTTTGTGTGAAAACAATGAAAAATGATTCACAGTTTTGTCCACATAGACTTCTGTTTCGCTGACTGCGTGAAGAGTTTTGACAAAGTGACTTCAGTTTGGACCGATGCATGTTAGCAATGGAAAAAATAAAGTTGTTGAATTTTGAATTGAAACTATTGGACCTCTACATGTTCTCATGGTATAGTATTCGGATTACACAGTATACAAAAATGTCTATGTATATCACAGAAAAAAAACACTACAAAAATAGATCTGCCACTTTCCTTTCTTTAAAATAAAAGCAAAACAGCTTCTTCTCTGAATGTAAATGTCACCCTCTTCCCCTTTTGTCTATTGAACAACAACTCTACGGCAAAGGTTTCTGTTGTTGTTCCTCAATATAACAAACACTTCTGCTTAAAGGTTCCCAGTTAACTTACAGTACAGGGCCGCATCACTACTGCAATTAACTTTTTGGCCAAATGTGCAGTTGTCAAGTTAGCATGTGTTCTTCTTCCCAGCTTGCCTCTCACCTGTTACCCTGGGAGTGGGTTTATACGGGGCTGGATCAGGAGGTGGCTGAGGTCCAGCTCCGGGTGGAGGACGCTGAGCGTCCGAAGGACTCAGCTCTGCCTCTGTGAACCTCTCCACCACCGCGCTGTGTTGGGTGTAACAGTCCCTGCAGCAGCGCTCCTTCTTCCCGCTGTGCTTGGTCATCACAAAGTTGTTGCTGCAGTAGTAGCAGAAGATGCGACCGCAAAGCCTAAAAAATGATTAATGTATGACAGAATAAATGGGTTTTCATCCACATTAGACCTGTCATTTTATTTTTCATCTTCAGGAACGAGCATGAAGAATTATTAACCGTGTGCATCACATTCATTCATCTCAACCATTGTTTCTCCAGTCGGGCATCATCAGTGTTTATCAAAATCAACCGACTACAGATTTATTTGTATACAGTTCCTTGAACAGGACCCTTCCCTCATATTTTCATGAAGAATATTCCTACAGTCATCAGTTCCAGAATTATTCTCAGAGAAATAACTCTAAACTCAGGCCTCCTGTCTGTCGAACATCTCAATCACAGTTTGGTTTGAATTACAGAGGTTCAGTGATATGGAATGGTCAACATCTCATATTTTAAATCTAGCTCCTGTACAATTTAAAACAGTTGTTAAAGGTTTGCTTTTATCTCCACAATGTTATCCTTGTGGATTATGTGTGTGTAAAATGCTGACTAATAATTAGTCATTTTAATTGAATTGTTGTATTGGTATATATGCATCACTGTTAGTGTGTGCAATCTTATCTCTCGTCTTTCTTTCACATCATTTTAATTTTCCTCCTTTTATAATAGATTAAGGTATACACGGGGGAGTGTCCTGATCAAGCCCCTCTGGAGGTTTTTTTTTCACCTCTCCATCACATTTTCTGTTGTCTATGTTTATTAATTTGTATTTTCTTACATATGTGTAAACAAATCAAATCAAATCAAATTATTGTGTTACTAAAACATATTTTTGATGTCTTGCATTTTGAGAAGTGATACTGTAGTGTGATAAAAAACAGGGTAGGTGCAGACCATAGAAATATAATTGGAATTTAATTTCTATGGTACAGACAGTGTGCCCTCTGAAAGCTCACCTGCAGTGATGTCTGCGCAGCCACCAGGTGAACTGGCCCTGGCAGCCGAGGCAGTGCGTGGCCTCTTTATCTACCAACCACCAGCGCTCTTCTGCTCGCAGTTTCTGCTCAAACTCAAGAGCGTCTGACTTCTGCCAGAGTGCATCTTTGTCCCTGTAATGCACAAAAAAAGTTAAATGCATTCAAGTTTTGTGTCATTCGGTGCTGTCTTGACCCGAGACCGAAAAAAAGTTTGGAAAATGTTTGTTTTTTTTACATGGATAAATTAAATTTAAACATATAATATGTAACATTTCTGCATTAAAATGTCTAATAATGACTAGCCCTATGTTCTATATTTTGTTGAGTTGTGTACTTGCATTATCCCAAGTAAGTTCAAAGTTCAACCCAGAGAAATCTGTGATTTTAATCAGGACACGTGCCATGTCTTTAGGTTGCATGTGCAGAACGGCTGTCAATTGCGCCATCACATCCCCTTTGCACATGCGTCAGGGTCCGAAAAGGAGTCATGAAAATTAGTCATACATTTTTATCTGGTTTCAAGCAACATTTTTCCTATACACTTTTTAGATCTTGATGGCTTTAAACTATATATTTTAACCGAGAGAAGGACTTTTTCCATCGGACGTCTGGATCTGAAATGATCATAGAAACAAACTGAGCGAAAGTCAGCAGCAGCTAACTAGCTAGCTCTGTACATTCTCCAACCTACAGCACCGACGTGCAGAACTCGGCTGAACTGCGTCAGAAAAACACAGATTGATTTTTAATGTGAAACTGCTTTATTCTGTGTTGTTACCAGTTAAAATCACCAGGTCAGTTTGCTTTGGAGAGGAGAAGCCCTCTGTGGATAATCCAGCTTTGGGTAAAGACCTCCTGAACATCTGAATTTTAAGTCATCAGAGAAAAAGGTGAGCACACTTCTAGCAATAAAGACTCCACCGGAAGCTGAACCCAGCGGGAGAAACACCATTTTTAACATAAAACTGCTTTATTCAGTGTTCTTAACGATTAAAATCACCGGGTCCGTTTGTTTTGTAGCGGAGGAAAACGATGAACACTGAAGTAATCCAAACCGCGAGAAGCTGACTGCAATAACTGTCCTTTGTTATTATTTTGATTGTGAGACCCCTAGCGGCACAATATTACATATTGTACGTTTAATTAATGTTTAGAATAGGGTCTGTTAGATGATAAAACATATAATGCTCAATATTTCAAAGCTGCTCTGGAGGCTGTGATGTTATCTGTGGTTTATATGGTGTATTTCCCACTTCATGATCTTTGAAAACTGAACAAATTAAACATGTCATCCACTTGGACCGAACTGTAATTTTATACTATACTGCATGTTGTATATACCCGGCACCGGAAGTAGCTTCATTACCCCAAATAATGCAACTGAGAAGAACAATGAAGGGATACATAATATAAAAGAAGAAAAGACTGAAACCATGTGGGTACATCCCAAAGGAGTTGGTAAGGACATTTGCTATTAACACAACAAGGGCGTTGGCTGTAAAAATGGCAATGACACTGTGCACCGCTTTGCACTGGGTGTAAGATTGAGTCCCTAGTTGTAACAAAATGTGACGCTGGCCTCTCAGCATTACCTGCTCTCTTCTCTGTCAAAGTCTCTCTGTCAGACCTGTTCTCAGTAAATTATCAGCATTCAACAAAGCCTTTCCCCCTGATCCTGCTCCTCAGACCCAATTTTCTCCCATCAATGTCAAGTATAACAACATCACAGAACTGGAAGAACCAATTCAAAAGACACACTCCCCTGTGGGTCTATCAAAGAGCCAGCAGCATATTCATCTAACGAGAAAATAAACTTTAACCCTTAAGAAACTCGGTGCCAGTGGCAACACACAGCATTGCCGCTGGTGACAGTTGTAATAGAGACAGGTCAGACCTTATGAGCTCGATGAGCCGCTCTTCAAGGTTGGTCTTGGTTCTGTTGAGGTCGTCGATCTCTGCGGTCATTTTCAGGCACTGGCTTTGTTTGTCAGCTTCTGTTGTATCGAGTTTCCGCTTCAATTCCTCGCAGACCTTTTGCGCGGCCGAGTGTGCTTCTTCAGCACTGAAGAGAAGTAGGTGCAAGGGGAAGGAGTTAGTAGCTCTTTTTTTG
Organism: Heterobranchus longifilis; assembly: GCA_028570985.1. Lineage (NCBI taxonomy): Eukaryota > Metazoa > Chordata > Actinopteri > Siluriformes > Clariidae > Heterobranchus > Heterobranchus longifilis. The sequence continues at coordinate 21,658 of JAOVVB010252567.1, read as the reverse complement.
CACCAAGATGAAATTCACAGGTATCGCTGGTCATAAACGCACCTGGTTACTGCATCTCTCAGTTGCTGAATCTCGCTCTCACTCTCACGAATGGTTGTCTCCGTCTTTGTGATGTGAGCATCTTTCTCGCCACTTAGCTGCAAGTACTGCTCATTCACCGCCTTTATTAAACATTATAAGAACATGCATAAAAATACCCATTAGTAAAAACATTTTTTCAATCATTTAAACAATTGTTCTATTTTTGTTCTTAAATTGGTCTCCGTTCTGTGGAGCACTGCTGGATACATTGACTTCAATACATTTCACAGTACTATACTGTAACAAAAATATTTTTGCTGATGCATCCTGCACTAGAGGACATATAGAAACATGTCATTCAGTAAAATCAAATAACAGCATTTGGAGTGACCCAGCCTCAATTAAATCTTAAAATATCCCTCAAAATCAAATCCTATTATATCAATCTATAAACACATCAAACCAGAAAGGAAAAATTATGATTTCAAAGCCATTTCTAATTGGACTAGGACCATTGCACTGCCGTGATTTCGCATCTATTCTACCTTCAAGCAATCGGGTGTCTCATTATAAAAAAAATGAGACCTGAAACAATTCTCTTATACCATCGTGTACTGTTAATGAGTACTAAACAAACAATCTTCTTGTTATTATGTCCCTTGTGGTGTGTGTAGCTTCCTTTTTCTCCATCTCTGCAAATCCACTAATGATAAAGGTGCTTGTTCCAGGCTATGTATAGGATATTGCACTTTTGACTGCAATCTATCTCCAGTCTTCTCTTAATCATATATGGTTTTCTTTAGACTTGAAAGTGAGTACATCACACATTTTTTTTGGATGATGGTCTATTTTTATATAACACTATTGCCTCTCCAAAGATTATAGAACATATTCTTCCACCACCATGTATCTACTTATTGTGTAACCATGAATCATTGTATTCGATGCTTGAAAGACACAGACCTCTAGTTCAGACACTTTGGCCTGCAAGCTGGACACATTCTTCTGCTCCTCTTGCAGCTGGGTTTTCATCTTATCCAGCTGCTCATTCACACTCTGAAACATAAGAGAAAAGAAATAGGAAGTGTCGACAGCCCCATTAGCGGCTCTGTTGAGGCTGTATTTTGGCACAGCTGTGCTTTGAGCTAAATGCTAATATGCTTACAATAATAATGCTAACATACTACATTAAGACACCAAGACCTTGAGGAAAACCATCGAAAAATGCATGGTATGATTTGGTATCAAAAACTATTGACATTTGGAGATTTCTGTAAGAATTGCACTTTTCTGCGATTGGATGGTGAGCACTTCTGTTCTGGAACTTGATCAGAAATTCTCTCATTGTCAACCTCAGAAAGCCATACATCCTCTTAATGCCCTACATGTAGGTCTAGTTTATGGTTGTGAAGTTTCATGAGGCTGTGATTACACTAGAGGTCACAAAAGGTAATTTTATACAGTAATTTTATACAGTTTTAAAAAATGGTCTCACTACAATAAAATGGCTACTATGGGGACTAACATCATCACACATGAATATGGACCCCAGTATGCAGAAATATTTAAATACAGCATTTTAGAAAATGCAAAAATAACACATTTGTACTGCATACAACAAACTGCGGAATTTTGCCCCAAACTGCATGAGATTAGCATAAAGTTGACATTTCTGTACATGGGAGACTTGTGGGTACCCATAGAACCCATTTTCAGTCAGATATCTTGAGGTGAGAGGTCAAGGGACCTCTTTGAAAATGGCCATGCCAGTTTTTCCCTCGCCAAAATCTAGCCTAACTTTGTTGGGCTTTGTTGTGTTATTTAGCCCCCTTCCTGACAAGCTAGCATATGGCCTGGTATTTAGGTTGTCTAGTGCCATATGACATCTCACTTTAGCTTCAATACTTAGTCCACTATATGTCGGAGGGGCCCGCCAGCAGGCTGTTAGATTGTTAAGGGGCCTGGTAAAAGCTACAAGGAGTAGCAGTTGCAAGTAAGACTTCCCTCACAAAAGAAAATGTAAAAATGAATAACGTCCATTCCTGGCATTGCTTGATCTGGGACACACCGTACCTATGGACAAATCAGCCAGCATAACTAATTTGCATATGGCACGATCAAAATAACAACAACGCATTTTAATACCAGGAGTAAATGCAAAGACCCACGGATTGGATGTCAGATAACATACTCCGATACAGATCACATGTTAATATCAGGTGTAAATGGGGCCAATAAACTAAAAACTATGTTGCAAAGAATCAGGACAGTAAAAATGACTGACTGACTGACTCACCTTCACCTGGATCTGATGATTCATGCTCACCGAGCTCATTTGGAACTTGGCGGCCTCCACCTCCTCTCTGCTAGAGTCCTTGACGCTCTGCATTTGGTTCTTGGCCTTGCCCAGCTGCTCCTGGAGCTCTATGATGGTCTCTGGAAGTTTCTCCCTCTGTGTCAGCTCCTCTCTTAGTTTGGTATTCTCCAGCCTCAGTTCTGCCATGCTCTCTTCTAGTCGCTCTACCTCTTTCTCCATTTCTTCAATCCTGGCAGCGTCCCCTGCCCAATGCTCTCTAGCCTCCTCCTTTTCTGCACCTAGCTTACAGATGGTCATCCCAAGCTCTGCCATCTCTGTGTTTGCCCTGTGTAGACCCTCACGTATTTCATTGTTCTCTGAGGCTAGCCTGCCATTTTCTGCCTTGAGCGTGGACAGCTCTTCTCGGATGGCAGCTGCAGAGATAGACAACTCGGCATGGGCGGCTACTTCTCTATCACGCTGTTCAATCAGTGCCTCTTCTTTCTTTTTGCACTCCATAAGCTCTGTTACATGCCTTTGATTCAGTGCCTCATTCTGGGCTTTAAGATGCTCGGTCAGAGTCCTGTGCTCGTCCCTTTGGGCCTCCGTCACCTCCAGCTGTGCTTGTGATTTCAGCTTTTCCTCCTCAGACCTCTGTACCCGCACCCTGAGGTCCAGGATCTCCGCCTGGAGCCTGGACACTTCTTTCATGCACACCTCCAACTGGCCTTCAAGTTTGCCTGTTACTTCCTGGTTCTCCTTTGTTTGGTCCGCGCTCCTCTCCAGCTGAGATTTCTCTATTGCCTGCTTCTCAGAGGTCACCCTTTCAATCACTTCAGTCTGTTTAGCACAAGTTGCTTCTGCATCAGCTTTGGCAATCTCAAGCTCCTTCTCCCTGGCCTCAAGAGATTTTAACGTGGACTGCAGCTCAACAAGGTTCTTCTCTTTACTTCCTAGCTGGGCCTCTTTGGCTTGAAGCTGTTCTTGAAGACTTGCTTCATTCTTGCGTGAGGTTCCTAAGTTCTTCTCCAACTCTCCGATCTGCCCGTGAACACTCTTCAGGTCAGCTTGCATGCGGCTGAGAGCTGCTTTCACGGTTTCCTGCTCCTCTTTCAGACTCTGGTTCTCCTGCTCCAGCCGTTTTGACGTGGCCTCTGAGATCTCCGCAGCCATGGTGGCTCGCTGCAGACTCTCATCCAGCTTGCAGTTGTCCTCACGCAAGCGCTTCTCCTTTTCATCCACTGTCATCTTGGTGTCATCAAGCTGGCCGCGAAGCTGTTTCTCAGAAGCTCTTAGAGCTACTAATTCAGCTTCGAGCACTGTTCTGTTTTCTGCCATCTCCTTCTTCAGCTCCTCGTTTCTCTTCACCGTGGTCAATAGTTTCTTATTTAGTTCCATTAGATTGGCGCACTGCGTCTTGTAGTTTTCTATCTTCGTGGCGTGTTCTTTGACATTACCCTCCAGCTCAGCAATGTTAGAGGTCAGTTTGTCTTTCTCTGTGGTCAGGCATTGGTTCTTGGCTTCTAGCTGTTGTAGTGTCTTGCAGTTGGAGGTAAGCTCTGCCTCTTTCCTCTTCAGCTGCTCCTTAAGGGCAGTGACTTCTGCTCCTAAAGACTCTTTTAAACCACATGTATTCTTCTGCATTTCATCTTTATCTTGGTGTGCCCTCCTCTTCACCTCCTCCACCTCTTTCTCCTTCTCCTCTAGAGATCTTTGGAGGTCCTGCAGTTGCCTTTGTAGGTTGCTCGCCTCCTTCTCTCTCACTGTCAAGGCCCCCTGCAGCTTATCGAGGGCACTGCACTGTTCCTCCACTTTCGCCTCCAACTTGGCCTTCTCCTCAGATGCAGATGCAACTAATGTGCCCAGTTTTGTTTCGACATGCTTTGCAGCTGCCACCTTGGCTCTCAGCTCGTCCTCTAGCCTCTCTGCCTGTCTCTTCTTCTCCTCTACCTCACCTATAGCTTCCATCTTCCCCCTCTCTGCCTCTTTCAATCTGTCCAGCAACTCGTGTATCTTTTGAGCTGAATCAAAGTAACTGGCTGCCTGCTGGCCCTTCTCATTCAGAACCCCATCCAACTTGGCCAGGAGCTCTATGTTCTTCCTCTCAGCAGCTGCCAACTTTTCCTGGACCAGCTGTTGTTCAGCCTCCCTGGCCTTTTCTGCAGTCCTGAGTGCATCCACCTCTCTGGATAGGGACTCTTCTCTTCCCTGCAGAGCCTTAAGATCTCCCTGCAAGCTCCGTTGCTCCTCTTGGGCAGCAAGGGACACATCCAGCTGCCTCTGGAGCTGTACGACTACGCCCCTGAGCTCAGCAGCCTCCTCGCCCAGCTGCTGCACCTTATCTAGGAGCTCTCGCTGCTTCAGCTCTGACTGGTCCAGCTCCAGACGAAGGTCTTCAACTGTGCTGACGTCTTCGGTGCAAGCAGGCAGAGACTCGTTCAGGTCATTCAGCAGACCCTGACCATAGTCAGGGCTGGAGGGGAACTCGTGTGCTTGCTAGATGGTTGCAAGGGAAACCAGAGGAGAAGGGAAGGATGAGAGGAAGAGTGATGAACATCATGCAGTCATTTAAAATCAGGGTTCCCACACCTTCTAAAACATCAAATTCAAGAACTTTTCAATTACTTTCCAGGCTGAATTCCTTCAAATTCAAGGATCCAACATGGCATAGTTTGAGACACGGATCAAGGTTAATTTCTGTTACAACACTGAGAACTTTTATAATGAGAAGTAGCAGTCTGATGCATGAAACAATGACGCAACTGTGGAAGACACATGCAGACAGCGGAATGTAGCCTCTTTACTAACGTTACAGGAAAAAAAATATCAAAAGAACTTCAATTTCTGTTGTTGCACAAGCATTTTCAATGACCTATGTCTATTTATATCCATTTTCAAAAACTTTCAGTGCTTTGATTTTTCTTTCGAGGATTTCACAGACCTGTGGGAACCATGTTAAAAATTTTGATAAAATGACAGGATGTTATTAGTGTGTTACCTGGGAGTAGGTGCTGGCCAGACTGTTAATACTGGAACTGCGACTGGGTGGTTTCCACATGTGGCCAGGAGAGTTTGCACTTCCGAGTGTCCTTCTGTTGATCAGAAAATAAATCTGATACTGTACTCCAAAGTAGATGCAAAGGAATGGCTGCATTTAGACACACTTGTTTTTGTAAGACTTTCTAGATAATCTGGAGTTTTTATCTGCTCTACATGTTGTTTTCATGATTCAGACTCTTGTTTGTTACCTTGCAAAGGTGGGCCAGGAGGCATCAAGATCATGACCTCTGGAAGCCACATCAAATTGGACCTCATTGAGTTCATACAGGTGATTGATTATGTCAACACTAAGGTGGGGCTTCAAGAAGGGGCTTCTTGCATAGTACCAGTCACTGCGGGAAGAGAGATGAGGTCACAGTAGGACATAGCGGAACGACTAGAAACAATAATAAGGAAAAAAGGAAGTTTTGTCCTATATTTTGACACTCATAAATTGACATCTAAACCAGAAAAGGGTTTATTGCACCAAATGACAGCTGTATGCCTCTTTAAGATTTTCCCTTGTAGTTGTGCATTTCTCAGTGTGGTACAACACTACAGCACACACATTTTGGTAAATCGTTAAAAACCCTTCAATTTCGAAGAGCAAACCTGAGGAAGCCACAATGCGAAACACGCTGTTCGCTCCTATATTTTACATGCATTACATTTTAAAAAGCTGATTTGATTACTTTGTTCTTGCATATTGTATTGTTCCTGCTCTGGCTGCACCCTGGATGAGAAGCACGGCTGTGCGCGGGGCACCCACTGATTCATATAGTTAGTTTTCAATGTTAGACTTCTCTTTATATTCAGCTATAGCTGATAGTAGTGACTCCTACTTTAACAGAAAGGGTAAATGATGAAGTAAAACAGCACAACAGAACATCAAGTGCAAATAAGGAAATGAAATACCTTCCTTGTAATCCAAAAACAAATGCTGTTCTATTTGTCTAACCAGTTTACTTGTACTTTAACAAAAGCCCATCATTCTTCATATCTAAAAGAAAAAACAACATTGCAAAGAGACTTGGTTGTGCGCTGACAGTTTTACCTGGTGACTCTCTGGTTCATCAGGCACTGCTGCAGGGTGTCAGCCAGTCGCTGATGTACAAGGGAGTAACGGATAAACGCTCGTCCTTTTCCCAGAGATGTCTTCAGCTATCAAAGCAAAAGAAGACATTGTTTTACACACAGCTTTTAGTCAGTGTTAACTTCATACTCAAACTGCAGGGATATCCCACACATCAAAAACGACAAATTAAATGAGAATTCAATATTTCATTTCAATGATCATTTTAATTAATTATATAAAATTGAAAAGAAGAAAGACGGTGAACAAAACTGTACTATAAGAGATGAGACAGAAAATGGAGTAAAAATAATTTTGAGTCAATGTGGGTGGACGGCAAAACACATTTCTAATGGAATAAGGAGTTATCTGATAATATTAATGATCAGTACGTAATCAGTGCTATACTAGTGGTGTCATTGTAAACAACAAAAAAATCTTCATACCTCAGTGATGGATTTGACAAAGCGGATCCCATCATTGGCTCCTTTGATTTTAGCCAGACAGTCAGTGAAGTATTCCCAGTAATCCTTCTTTGTACCAAGAAATGTGGTCTTCTCCTTCTGGTCAAACTGAAAGATAGATAGATAGATATATTATGGCTGCCCCCTCTTAGTTGATCAATTGACTAATCAATCAATTTGATCTTAGTCGACTAAGATTTCTTTAGTCGCTTAGTCGTTCTTTGTGCTTTTTTCATGCTGAATGACTAATTTACAAGAAACTTCTGAACACATCTCTGGTAAACACGAGATTTAAAGCGGTGCTTTTGCATGATTCTTTGTGGAGAGACTCACTTACAGATCTGTCGATTAAATCAACTAATCAATTAGTCGACAAAATCTTATGACTTTTAGATTTCTTTAGTCGAGGACAGCCCTAATATATATAGATACACTTGCAACGGAAAACTGTTAAACATGGATTATTTTTTTAGGCATGTCATTAATTATCTCTTTATTCACATCTTCCTTGAGTAATTGTGATTCACTGGGTCATGCATGACAATATAAGCCAAACCACACCTGTAGCAGGTACTCCAGTTTGTAGGAGAATTTGTGCAGGTTGGTACTGTCATCGGTGATGGGCTCCCCACTTTCCCTGTACTCCTTTGCAAGCTCTGCAACAGCCTCTGAAATTCACGTCGTTCAAAAATGAAAAAAAGATCCAGGATTAATGACACAGGGTTCATACAAACAGGTGGCATGTAGATTTACCTTGGAAAACACAAATAAAAGGCAAAAGACACATGCTTTTTACAGATATTTACATAATATAAAAAATGTGTTTAAAGTTAAAAAAAAAAAAAAAAGGAACAGCTAGTCTTCATTCAGAAAATATATTAGGGAAGGGGAGGCGAACATTTTTATCTCCTGACCTAAAGTCACATGGAGTTTAAAGAAATAGAAAGAAATTAAAAATTGCATCGCTGTAATTTTTTCACATCTTGGTGTATTTTGGTTACTCACACACAAACAGCCCTGGTGCCTAAATCTCCAATCCTTTTCCATTTCTACCCTCTTCAAGCACAGCTAGTCTGTAAATCAATCACTTGCCTCGTATCCATCGCAAAAACTGGAAGGACACCCGTGATGGGTGCAACCTCAGTATGCACTCTCTGTCTCGCTGCATGCTGACAGAGGCTTCCACCACACCCTTTCTACAGGAACATGAGGTCAGATGCACGTTTTCCCAAATGATTTGATGACCAGGAGAGGTCAGATTGTTCCAGTCGTAAAGATTGTACTTAGACTTGATGCTGAGACTAAAGTCACGAGATCACTTCTCTTCTTTCTCCTCTCTTCTGTCACACCATGTCAGCCAACAATTTCCTGCAGCCAATCTATTCACACACATTCACACGAACAGGCGCACACACACACACACAAAAAAGCTGGCGTACCATGCAGATCTCGGATAATCCTCTGGAGTTGGCTCTCCCCAACCGTAGCCCCAGCAGCCATGGCCCCACCGCTCTCTCCCTGGCAACCAGGGGTCACAGGGTCACATCCAGTCTGCTGAATCAGAGAATCAGAAGCAGTCAGGAACAAAAGATTGACACGAATGCTCCAACATACTGTACTCTCTCGTGGCTATACACATGGGCACACTTGATACACTCATTAACCCTCTGAGGTCTAGCCCCCTTTTTAAGGGGGGTGGGAGTGGGGGACAGGTGATCTTTAAGGGGAGATAGCAGGTCAACAGTAGATCCCACATAGAAGTGGTGTACATAATCTGAAAGCTGAGAACCTGAAGATTAATTTGAGAGCAGTGTGTCAAGTTCTACTAGTCATAAATCTGTAATAAACATTGTGTTTTGGTTAGGCGCCTATTACATTTTGAAGGTTTAGAGTGTGTAAGGGCTTAGAACATTATGATTGAAGTATATAATGACTGTGCCTATGTTCTATTATTGCTCACGGAATCCAGTGATACCCAATTTATGTAATTCAAGACTGTTTATGAACCCCCAGTATGCAGAAATATTCAAATACACCATTTTAGAAAAGGCGAGAATAACAAATTTGTACTGCATGAGAAAAACTGCACGTTTTTGCCCAAAACTGCATGGGATTAGCATATAGTGAGCATGTATGTAAAGGGGAGATTCGTGGGTACCCATAGAATGCATTTTCATTCAGATATCTTGAGGGCAGAGGTCAAGGGACCCCTTAAAAAATGGTTTGAAAATGGCCATGCCAGGCTCCTAGCCAAAATGTAGCCTAACTTTGCAGCATTATTTGGTACCAATGGATTCCTTAAATCTTCTAGTTTCATATGATACCAATATATTTCCTCCAGCTTCATAATCCACTGAAATATGTAGCTGCTTTCCAAAAATGATTTCAGCTGTCTCCAGACATGTAATCCCATTAACAAGTAACAGAATCACGTCCGGTTTAACAAGACTAAAGCATGTTTGAGACAGATTTCTTTGGTCCACATTCCCTGGAGCATATGGACAAGTAGCCCATGATCACTGCACTATTCTACCTCATGTATTTATTTATACTGTTGGTGACCAGGGTTTTTGGTTTATCCTTCTACATGCATGCACGCATGCACTTTTTTTGTACGCACCATTTTATTTAATGTTCTCCATGCGTCTCACCAACCCTGGCATTTCATCAGCCCTTCCCATTTCTGTCTCAATCCAGCCATAGTAATGGTGCCAACAAGAGAGTTGGCCCTGCAGATGAGCCAGATCAGCATTCAGCTCAGCAAACATCTAGGAGGGGTCAAGGTCATGGCTACCACGGGTGGCACCAACTTGAGGGATGACATCATGCGTCTTGATGAGACAGGTACGTGTTGTGCCGTTCATATTCAAGATAATGAAAAGGGATTTTTCCATCAAGTAGAAGATGGTAGATAAGTAATTTCTTTTCTAGACGCTAATGCCTCGTGTTTCATGGGATGTTTTTATCTCGTCACTGAAGTCCTGACTCTCCCTGAGATGTTTACATACCAACAGACTGTTTGTCAAGTCACGTGTTGAAGTTCAAAGATTTAGTAGATTTAAAAACATTATTGGTTATGTACAAAGCCAGAAATCAACTATTACCTGAAAATCTGCAGAGGATGTTTATTCAGGTCAGACGAGGAGGGTCACAGAAGGAAATTTAATTTCAGGACTTCAAATGTTGCTCAAATATTATTCCGTTTAAGAAAATGTATAGTAAAGTATAATGGGACATTATGAACCTACTGAGCAAAATTGACTGCCATTGTTGATTGCACTTATTGACTTATTATTATTATTATTATTATTATTATTATTAAGAAAGGGATAGGTGATATAAGATTTTTTGTCTTCCTGCTCCTTTTTCAGTCATGGAATGTGTATAAGTAGTAAGAGTTAAAGTGTATTTCCATTTAGGAAAATACACATTGAAATGAGCAGGTAAGAGAAAAGATCAGTACCAACTCATGCTCTTACATTTGAAAATTTCAGTTTAAAATACGTCTGCCCGATATGAAGAAAAGATGCGGTATGCAATAACGTTGAACATTGCGATAACGATATTACTTGCGGTAAACAGTTTATTAGTATCAGTTCTGCCTTTCTGCTGCTTTCAGTATAATTCTAAAATGCAAGTTGCTTTTTGAATGAAAAAAAATGAAAGGAAGTTATTTCCGATTATGATGCAAACCTCTAAAATGTCCCAAAACTGCATTAAAGAAAACATTGTTCATTTGATCATTTTTTGTTTGAACTGATAGAGCTATTGCTGTAGGCTACTCACTGTTATATGTAATGCAAAGATGTAAACCGTTTATTAAAAATGATTTAAAGGCTGTCTGTTCTTTGACAGCATTAATTAAAGATAAAAAAGGAAAGTTGTTTTCTTGTGTTCACTTGGTTAGATAAGTCCTCTGTTGACCCCTGACTCTGAAATTAGCAAGCATTATTAAATAATCATGAAAACATGGAATCAAAGTTAATATGAACAGCTGGTAAAATAAATAATAAAAACTGTTGATATCTTGAATAAATTCAGTAAGCTTTATTATTTACAATTGCATGAATAGTAACAATTTAAATGCAATGATAAAGGCTTTGAGAGTCTGGAAATTTTGGTTGTGGTACCTTGAAAAGTGCTTGAATTTTACTCTTAAAAAGCTGTATGAACCCTGAATATATTGTGCAGCCCTAGTTTAAAAGACAATTATGTGTAAAAGCTTGTATATTTGTTTTAACCAAAGATATGTCTGCAGCACTACTCAGAATTTCTGCTGAATGACAAACACTTCTGGTGACCTGAGTTTAGCAAAGTCCTTTTTGCAGCTGTTGTCAGTGGAACTTTGTTGTGATGTGCTGTTGTGCCTCCTCCCCTCCTAACAGTGCATGTAGTGATCGCTACACCCGGCAGGATACTAGACCTGATCAAGAAGGGTGTGGCAAAAATGGACAAGGCCCAAATGATAGTGATGGATGAGGTAGGTTTGGCTCTTTAATTTCTGAATTCACTTTTCACTGTTGTTGACTGTTTATAAACAGGCTTTTTAAAATCTCTCTTTTTTTATCAGGCAGATAAGCTGCTGTCCCAGGACTTTGTGGTCCTGATTGAAGATATTATCAGCTTCATGCCAAAGGATCGTCAGATCCTGCTTTACTCTGCCACTTTCCCCATCAGTGTGCAAAAGTTCATGGTGAGAACTCAAATGGCAATTTGCTTCTCTGATGATGTAAAAAAAAAAAAAGGAATCTTGTTTCATTAAATACACTGAATGTCTTTTCCAGAGCAAGCACCTGAAGAAGCCTTATGAGATCAACCTGATGGAGGAACTGACCTTGAAGGGCATCACTCAGTACTATGCCTATGTGACTGAAAGACAGAAGGTCCACTGTCTCAACACACTCTTTTCTAGGGTGAGTGTTTCACGCTTACCAGTTGGATACTAAGATACTTAAAAAAAGTTTAAGAGAGTAACTTGATACCTGGCGAAAAAGCAGTGTTAGACCCTGATCAGAAAGAATGCGTTTTAGCAGCCTAGGCGGCTTTTTCTAATCATTTTTAAATGAGTGACGCGTTTGGCTCGCTGCTTGTGCATTGCTGAGCACCCTGAACGCATCAAGTTGAAAAAAGATTACACTCTGAGTGTTTCTTCCCATTGTCCAATCAGATGAATGGAGAGGCGGGCTTTCTGTGGTCTCGATGAAAACAAATGGGAAGTACAGTTCATGTTTTGCTAACGCTAGCTCACTTTTGACGGTGCCCTAGGCAAGCTGCAAGACCTATCTGAACAAGTTGTTGCCTCAACTTTCTAACGGGATACTTTGCCGATGTAAAACCAGCTCTGTGTCATCTTGTGTCCGATCTCTCCTCCGTGCGTTTTTTGACTTGCAACGAGCGTTCTGTCTGATCTGGGCCTTACTCTGCCCTCTCTGGTTGATGGTTTCAAGACTGAATATTTTATTCGTGAATGGTGTTCCGATTGATTTTGCAGAAAATGTACTATATTATCATATGTATAATACATCAATATACAATTACACATGGTGATCAAGGATTGTATCCATATTCCTAAATCCTTATTTGCAAAATATCATGGAAACAAGCTTTTGTTTAGTGATTGGTCCTCTGTGAAGACTGCTGTTTTGTTCCAGTGATTCAAGAAATTGGCTCTCATATTAGGGCAATGATTTGCATATGATATAAATAAAATTTGATTCAAAATAAAGACAATTGGATAAGAAAACAAAAGTTGTGTATACAGGCAGAGAACCAAGGAGCTGCAGTATGGCCACCCTAGAATAAACTGTAGCTTAGGAGGTTATTCCTTTATTCATCAATAATCATAAATCTATATATTTCTATTGCAGCTTCAGATCAATCAGTCGATCATCTTCTGTAACTCCACCCAGAGGGTGGAGCTTCTGGCCAAGAAAATCACCCAACTGGGTTATTCCTGCTTCTACATTCATGCAAAGATGATGCAGGAATACAGGAACCGTGTGTTCCATGACTTCAGGAATGGATTGTGCAGAAACCTGGTCTGCACAGGTAGGTTCTGCATTTTAAGATATAAAGTGGCAATTTAAATTATTAATGGTCAATAGGTTGACTAATATACATATTTTCTTGTAGACCTGTTCACTCGGGGAATTGACATCCAGGCAGTAAATGTGGTCATCAACTTTGACTTCCCCAAAAATGCAGAGACCTACTTGCACCGCATTGGCAGATCAGGTAAGATTAAATAATTTTAAATTCTCTCACACTTATCAGTAGGGGTTTGTTTACACCGACCACTTTCAAAATCTGGCTCACCTGGCTTGACTTCGTGACACGACTGCTAACAGTATGTAAAAGCTAAACTATCTGTTCTCTCGCAGGGCGTTTTGGTCATCTGGGTCTGGCCATCAATCTGATAACTTCAGATGATCGCTACAACCTGAAGAACATTGAGGATCAACTTGTCACTGACATTAAGCCCATCCCCAGCAGCATTGATAAGAGCCTGTATGTGGCAGAGTTCCACTCTGTTGACCCGGATGCTGACGGCGACGACATCAACGACGGAGCCATAAACAAGGAACTGGGAGCAATCTGAATGGTCAGTTCAAAAACCATGACTGAAAATAAACCTTTAAGATTAAGGGCCCTATTTAAACAATCTATAGTGCATGGGCTAAAAAGTGTATGGTGCATTTTGGGTGCGTCTAACTCCACTTTTGCTAGTTAAACGGTGCATAATCTGCACGCAAAGTAAGTTGTATTTAGTCTCACAATTAATCATAGGTGTGTTTGAATTCAACCAGTCAGTGTAATCTCCCATTCCTGCGGGGCCCATGGATAGAACTGCAATCATTAGTCATTTTTTACATTTTTTTAATGAACTTTGTTTATTGATTTTTCATACACAAAGTGACAATAGTTTCAAAGAGCTTGTGAATGACAGTGTCGCATTATAGTTGTCGTAGAAAAACAACAACATACACAGCAACTACAAGGAGAACACAAGACAAAGAGTCAGCTTGGTCATATTTCACATATCGCGGTAAACATAATAACGTCACCCTTCAGGTAGGAATAATAAAATAAAAACAAATAAGTAACTAAGACTAAATGGAGTCGCATCCAGGGATAACTGGGAATGTAATTTTCTGTGCATAGGCAAGGAAAGGCCCCACATCTTTTTCAATTTCTTGCAAGAGCCTTTCAGTGTATATTGAATTTTCTCAAGTGCAATCACTAGTCTTAGGGTGTCTTCGAAATCACGTACTAACGTACTGCCTACTACATACTCCATGTGCATATACTATATGCTGCTCAAGCTGTATCACATGACGGACGGCCCCTCACAGCCAGCGGCTCTCAGCAGCAGCCTCTCAGAGCCCCAAACACCTCGTAGAAATGTTTTTGTTTAAAAAAAAAAAAAAATGTGGTTTGAGCCACAAACCACATATTTGAAATTTCAAGGGTTACTTTCTCGCCTAAAATATAGTAAAACTTAATAAAGTTATATATTGGTGGCATTTTGCCTGACTCAAAACATCCGCGTATCTCCACATTTAAAGGGTGAAGAAACGCAATGCATTGTGGGGCAGATGACTATATGCAGTAAGCGCCCATCCCATACTCAGAAACTAGGATACATCTGGGCATTTCCCGCATACACAAAATCCACATACCATTCAGTGTGAATGCACTACATAAATTTGTCATATTTAGTATTAATAGTGATTTCAAACACACCCTTACTTTTTGAATAATGCACCCTTTAAATAGGAAAATACTGCGCCATTGACTTCAGACCAGGTTTTTGTTGGTCAATGCTGCCTCAGGATAGCAATGCAGCAACAATGTGCCTGACCACACCTCATTTTAAGACCAACACACAGCACAGATGAGCGCAACTACATTTGCTACTGACACAATGTGGGCGCTGGGTGCGAAATTGACAACTGTTGGCCTGAAACTAGCAATGACAGCTGCGCTGCTGTTTTGCGCCGGGTGTAAGATAGAGCCATAAATGTTTTTATAAAACCAGTTAATCTAGTTTTATTGTTGGGCACTGATCAACTGCTCTAGTAGTGGGTTTTGTCGGCTTAAGTCTACACAGGTCACATTTCAGCTGTATTTTTAAGCTATCCATCTGACGCCAAAAGAGTACTGGGGGTTGATGCCCAGCCCTGTGTGGTTGTGTTAAGAATGTGTTAAAGCTGCCTCATCTGTGGCCAATCAAGAAGGGCTAAATTCTCATTTTCTTGAAAGCCAGTCTGGTGTCCTTGAACCCACCTTTTAAACATTCAATAGCAAGGAATAGGTGAATAATGACAATGATAAAATCAGAAACTACTCATTTCCACTTTCAGATTGAGTTTGTGTGTATATGAATGAGCATTTTGGTGGACATGAAATTGGTATACTGTGTATTCATAACCCTGGAAACATTTGAGTACTCGAGCTTGAAGGAGAGCAAATACTAGCAACCTTGCTAATGGATAATATCCTCTTTCATCAAGAAGATTAACTGAAGTTTTACAGGATTTAAAGGTGAAGGGTTAAGAGATGTCCTCCTCAGACTGCACAACAGCAGTCAACATAGATTTGCACAGAGCTGATCAGTGCACACAGCCAGCTGTCTACTCTGCGGGTTTCCTAAAGCAGTGACTCAATGGCTACGTCTACATGCACACAATACACAATATTCCTAGCAACCTGTTTACATGGCTAATGAAAAGGAATATTCCACTAATATTCCCATTTACATGCAGCCTTCAAAATATGATCTTTTCATAGTTTTTCACCAGCGGCAGGCTTGGACCATACAAACACAGCCTCCCTCTTTCATTCCTTCAACCACTTGCTTGAAAAGGTCAGCGTTGAGATATTTGCGCATACACAAAAACCTGTTGGTATCCACTTTTCATAATGGCTCGTGGCCATTCATGTCAAAAGAATGCTCTTAAGACCTGAATAATACAGGCATATCCCACGTCTTAATCGGAATGTGCTATATTCGGAAAAAGGCCTTTTTTTCTGAATATTCAAATGGAATACGCCGTTTACATGACCTGTATTAAATTTGCAATATTGTCATATTCTGAATATTAGTGTGCATGCAAACGTACTCATTGACATGGTTGCAATTCTAACTCGCTGTTTTTGTTTTTGTTTTTCAGGAGAAACACGGCGCCTGGCATTCATCACACAATATTGGCTATGCATCACAAAAGATTCCAAGTGATGATTTCTGTTCCCCATTTTGCCACCAAAATGGTCTCTTTTTAAATTCCTTTCCATTTCCACTTTGAGTTTACAGTAGTTTGCAGTTCTGTCTGTGCATGTGTAATTAAACTGGCATCTTCCCACTGCCACTTCAGTCAGTCCAACTTTCTGCCACACTGCCAGAGATGGTCACTGCACATGTGATTTGGGCTATTGCTTAAGTCTGTCATTGAACTCCGCCACTCGTGACAATAGATGGACATTGTCATTGACTTTTTTTGTACTTTGCTGTAAGAATGAAAATGTGAAACCAAAGGTAGACTTAGAGGATAGAGCCCAGCTCACATCCTTGCTGTGCAGATGAACTACATTTGGCAGTGTGCACGTCCTGCTGACATCCCTTTTTGAGCGGATGCTTTAAAGAAAACTCACCTTTTTTTCCCCCAATCCATACTCAGTGGCTACTTTATTAGGTACACCTTTTTTAGTACTCAAGAATGGCATTTAAACGGCGCTCGGTTTGTAGTAAATGGCCAAATTCTGACCCTGTTGTCTGCATGTTGCTGCATAAATCGAGATTTGCAAGACCAGGCGACATTTTTCCAATCCTCTGCTGTGCGGTGTTGGTGAGCCTGTCTCCTCTAGTTTTCTTTGTCTGCACACGTCTGCTGTAACACATGATTATTTGTTAGTCTCCTTCCTGTCAGCTTAAACCAGTCTGGCCATTCTCCTCTGACCTCTCTCATTAATGAGGCACTTTTACCCTCACGGCTGCCACTCGTGGGGTGTTTTTTTTTTTTTTTTCTCCTGTAAACCATATAGACTTGTGTGTGAAAATCTCAGGAGATTTGCACAAACAATCATTCCACAGTCACTTAGATCACATGTCTTTTCTGATGTTTGGTCAAAACAACAGAACGGTTTGACCAGGTCTGCATGCTTTTATGCATTGAGTGGCTGGTTTAGATTGTTGTGTTAATAAGCAGGTGTACCTAATAATAATAATAATAATAAGAAGAAGAATAACGTGCCAGTGTGCAGTTATTTTTGTAGCTTTTTACCTTCATTCCAGGTTGGTTGTAGCCCACCAACTTTATTGCTGACGTGGGGATGTAGTGGTAAAAGAAGGCAGATTGTACATGTACCCATAATCTAACCAAATTAACATCCTTCAAAAGGGAACCAAAGTTGGAAGAGTAGACAAAGAATTACAGAAGTAATGGCGTCAGAAACCAAATGAGCACTTCACTTTGCTCTGAACAATATTTAAAAGAGGGTTGCTATGGTGTTCCAGGAGAGAGCACCTGAAACAGTGTTGCCGACAGTGAACATGGTACTTTTTTTTTTTTTTTTTTTAATATTCAAATGTTTACTGCAGAAATACGATATTTAAACACAACAGTGAAATGTCAGTGACACTGTAGTGCATTTTGTCAAAGCACAGATCCAATAATGACAATAAGTCAGTATTTAATTGTGAAATGTCGTTTGATCCCTTTAAAGCCATAGCACCAGGCAGCATTTTTCTCAGGTCTGTTTATCAGTAATTAACATGACAGGATGAGAGGGGCCTTAGTTAACATGTTTAGTCATTTTAATGTAGATTCTGTGTACCTTCTTCCCTCCAAAGTGCCTTAGTCTAATGTCAAACCTCTACTTTGCCCAGGCTCTTGTCCCAAGTTTGTATTGTCGGTAAAATGGCACCCAAACAACTCCTTTTATTAGTTTATCAGTTTTTAAAGCACATTTACAGTCTGAAAGGATTTGCAGTTTTTCCTTATTTGTAAGAAATGCATTTGTCTTATGACAAATTGTAAATATGACCAGCTGTCGGAATATATTCCAGCCTTGGACTTGGCTACAGCACAATGTCAGAAAATATGTACTTCGAATTTAAAACATTAATACTGTGAAATTTCCAGCAGACTTTTTTTTTTATTGTTTCATTGGCTGACATTTACATTACTGCAATGCACCAGCAGGGAAGGGACCTGTGTGTGCACCCTCTTCTAAAGCATCTGAAGTAGTATTCGCCCTAACTTTATCCATGTCTGACTCTGGAGAGCCGTTGTTGATGATAGATTTTGGGTCCCCTTTTTTTCTAAGCCTCAATGCAAGCAACAGTTGAATCAATACATGACCATTTTCTGAGTGGGTTTGTAACTTGAGACCATTTTGTCCCATCACTGTATTCTGCTGATATGAATACTTTCATGACTTGATGACCAGATGCTTTAAGTAAAAAGACAGACAGGCAACAATTTTCTGTTTAATGTGTCAATGCCAGCGCTTGAAAAATGAATTAAAGTCTAACTGACTTAACTTCCTCTTTTCTGTTTTTTTTTAAATTTTTAAATCTTTGTGCAATGACTGTGTCAATGCTTGTTGAATTCACTGCCAGCCAGGAGCTGACAAAGCAGGATACTAGTGTAAAATCCAGACTTGCACCCCTTTTTTTAAGTTGGAATAATCATATTTCATGTTTGGGTGTGGTTAAGGTTTATCTAGCTAACTTCGTGTTCTTGTAGGGCTGAGCAATATATATATCGATATTCTACTGATATGATACGGGAAGAGATATCATTTTAAATTTTGGCATGTCTTTTTACTTATTTTAAAGGCTGCATTACAGACATACCAGACTGTTCTAGCTGTTGTATTTGCCTTACTTGATTATATCCACATTACAGATTATAGATTTATCAAAAATCTTGTTTTGTAAATGTTTCGTGAAAGGTCAACCTACAATATCATTGCAGGTATTTGGTTAAACAATATTGTGACATTTGATTTTATCCATATTGCTTGGGGAGACAGGACCCAGTTTGAAACTACAGATACTTACTGTTGTTATTTTCAAGAAATGTAATGTACTTTACCATTTGAAAATAGTCCACAAAAATGCACATTCATATTTAGGCTTATTTATATAAAGTATGGTGGTACATTATGTATGCAATTTGTAAATGTAATCATAGTCTGCAGCCCCTAAAATAGGTGTACCCTTGGAATGTCATTCAGCAGGAGACTGAATGAAATGAATGTTAAACGAATGAATCCCGTGATACGTCATCAGAAGGGGGCTGTCCCAACTGTAATTTCAGCCAATGGCGGATGAAATGAGATCCGCAGTAGCCAATCGGTTGATGAGTTACGGGAAATGGGCGGGCACTTGCCAACCACGGTCTCGGACGTTGTGGTGAACTTTGCCGGTGTTGAACTACCCCTGGAGCCAAACCGTCAGCGTGAGTAGCCAAACCCGTAGAATTGCACGAGTAGTTTTCGAAGAAGAGGCTAGTTCAGAGTGTTAGCACGCCACGTATCGTATTCCAGATTGTCGTGTTTTCCATATGAAGACGAATAGATCTCGTGGTCGACTCCACATGGCTACCTAGCCGGCTACCTAGCCAGCTAGCTAACCTGCTAGCTTGCATTAGCCTTCACAGGTTAAATACTGCTAGCGGATAGTTTTACCGGCTGCTGGCTTATCTCCAAATGTGGCCTCTGTAGCCAACCATAAGTTGCAGTTCGATATTTCTTGTGTTTACTAGGTTGTATTGTAATCTAAGAGTCTGACTAAACTGGGCCTTAGCTATACCAACCAACCGACTGTACAGTTGAAGCCAGGACGCTAGGACGGATCACTCACTGTAGCTAGCCAATTTACTGGTAGCTGCTGGATGCATAAGCTAAGCATGAGCTAACGTTTTTGAAGCTAACTGTGCCCAGGTGCATTGTATATACTGTGTGAGGACTGGAGTGGGTGATCCTGTATGCTAAGCAGAACATTAATGTCTTAATAATGTCAAACTTCGCAACTCATGCTAGGTAATACTTATCCAATTCTGACTCAACCTTATCAGGGATTATTTTAACATTCAGCAGCTGTGATATAATTAATTAATTAAAGAAATAATAAATAATTCATCCACTGTCTATCTCTTTTCCTAGTCTGTTACAGGCTGATTTGTAAACGGCATATTGTTTGTGGTCTCTGTTACTGTAGATTTACTTGTAACATTTAATGTTGTTCTGTGTCTAGGTTACTTTTTTGTATTTGTGCATTTACACTGACTCAGTTTGTATTTACTTGGGCTTTTTTAATTGTGTATTTTTCTTAGCATTCTTTATTTTAATTTTAAAATCTTCTATCCAGTATAGATCATTTTGTATCTCTATAACAGTATACATCACCATATAGTATGTTTTCTCGTAATTCAACAAATAAATAAATAGGCTATAAATAGTCTATAATAAATACTAATAATATGTGCATTAAATACTTGACAAATGATTCGCTTCTCATTTAAGTAAGAACTTTAGTGCAAAATGAACATAACAGTTTCAAGTGAAATTATAGAGAAAAAAATTAATTAAATGTTTTATTTTCTCCACTGACTGTTTACATGCATGCACACAAATGCACATTAGAATTTCTGAGAAATTTGAGTTGGTATGTGCTTGTTATGATCAATGTAGATGACAGTTGTGTATCACAATACCTCGATATATGATTTAATCGTGATAGGATTCCATTGAAAGATGATGAATTATCATATTGAATTATTGCCCTGCCCTAATTTACAGTTATCACTATTATATTTCATTTCTGTTTGTCTTTTCTCCCCCCCCCCCCATGTGCTTGGTGATCTACAAGTTTTGGTTTGCATTATCTAAATAAAAAAATAATCACAAAAATCATGCAAGCTAATACTCATCCAATTCTGCCTCACATCATATCAGGGATTATTTTAACAGTCAGTAACCTGCAGCTATGATACAATTAATTAATTAATTAAATTATTCACCCACTATCTACATCTGTCTCTATCTTTTCCTAGTCTGTTACAGTCTCAGAGTATGGGCAGTGTGTTGGCTGCCGCCTCCCCCAGTCCTGCCCCAGCTGCAGCTGGAGGTAGTCAGGGGGTCCCAGGGTTGGTGTCCGTCCCTCCAGGGTTCTCTATGCCCTCAGTGTCTTCCGTCCCTTCAACATCTGGATCTGGCCAGCAGTCAGAAGATGCAGACTCCGCACTTCCAAACCCGGGCACATATGAGGAGTGCCACCGCAAATGTAAAGGTTAGAACATGAGCTGTTGAATTGTGAGAGATGTGCATCCAGTAATGACTGATGTAGTTTATTCTTCACATTTGTTCAGCGTTTAAGTAATAATCATGGTATCAGGGCTCGACATTAACTTTTTGAGGCACTTGTCCTTTGGACAAGTACATTTACCTTTCACTTGTCTAGGCCCAAAAGTCACTTGTCTGGGTGCAAATTTAGTTCATTTAATACATTTAATTGTAGGGCTGTAGTCAACCAAAGAAAATCTTGGTTAGACCAAAAGTCTACCTACTCTTCATTCAACCAGTCGATTGGTTGGGTGGGGGTGTCCCCTTTAATGGTTTTCAATGGCAGCACTGTGTATTTACCTCATGGTATTTACACTATGTTACAATCAGCTGCAGAGTGATGAGCCACTGAGTGTCTATTCTGGGCTGAGAGTTTACAAATGGTTCACTTTGGGTAAAATGCCACACTAACATCCA
>JAOVVB010252535.1:0-20168 GCA_028570985.1 Heterobranchus longifilis | reverse complement strand
TGTGTGTGTGTGTGTGTGTGTGTGTGTGTGTGTGTGTGTGTGTGTGTGCGTGTGCGTGTGTGTGTGTGTGTGTGTGCGCGTGTGTGTTAATAGTGTGTTAATTAATAGCAAGAACTAAGTTATTAGTTGATTTATATTTTGTATTCATACTCTGAATCTGCAAAGTAGTCAAGTTAGTAGTGGAGTAAAAAGTACAATATTTCCTTCTGAAATGCAGTGGAGTAAAAGTATAAGTTTATAAGTATAGTACTTGAGTAAATGTACTTTCCACCACTGAGCTAGACGTACTTAAAGTATCAAAAGTAAAAGTACTCATTATGCAGAAAAATGCAGTGGTGTAAAACATATCTATAATATAGCAGAGTAAAGTACCTCTTTAAAGTCTCTTTTCTATCACTGATCATAGTGCAAATTATCTAGCCCTACTATAATGTGTCAGATATTCCCACAGTACTTGAATGCAGCAGCAGACTCAGCCTTGAGACATTAGAAGTTGATAAGAAGTAATAAGTATCACATACCTGTGGGGAGGCATCACTGTCTTATTTAGCAGTTATGACAGCACATATTTCATCAGCCTGAGTGAGGATATTAACAAAAACATCCCTGTGAGGTAACTGGAGCTTTCCAGCAAAATTAGTATAAATCAAAGTACCCGTATAACAATCAATGGCATTTTAATTTAACAAAGTATTTTAACACCAGTGGATGAAAAGTATAAAGACAAGTCTGTGTGGCAAACAAGAGCTTATTACACATTTTGTAATCTTCACAAATGAACACCACTTTTATGATTTTTGAAGCATAAATGCAATCAGCAGAATTTGCAATTTGTTGTAGAACAAAACATCTCTTAATCTTGTGTTAACCACGGACCTTATTTCAGGCATCTAATAAAAAATCCCGAAACGAGGGAACCGGAAGTTCAAAAATGCTAACTAATTTCCGGATTTTAGGACTCATTCCTGCAACACTCTATAAGCTTTTTCATGGCCACTACAAATCAACACATTCCAATCATGCAACAATGTAGCATGCCCAATCTCAATGGCACTTTTTTTTTCTGTGTTTCAAGATTTAGAGCAGGGGTTCCCCAGACCCAAAAGAGAAATTTGGGAACCAAACTTACAAAAATACATCATGAATTGCCATGACATCTACATTTATAAACCACTAATAAAATGTATATGAAATGTATACATGTCATTATAAAAGTAGGTACATCACAACAATAATTCAATTTGTTGGGTGTAATGTACTGTTTAGGGCTGCATCTGATCTAAACAGCCCCCCCCCCAAAAAAAGCTCTTCTTCTATTTTAGGAAAATTAATTCACATATCATAGCATCTCTTTTTGTTATAAATAATACAAAAAAACAGTTATGCATTTGGTTGTGAACTTTGTGTTTTGGTTAAAACAACAACAACAACATCATATCATTGCATTTTTATGCATTGTACTCTGCCATTTCGGGTCCTGACCCTAACTTTGGGAAAGACAGATTCAGAGTCGGACAAAACACACCACAACGCAGGTTCAAGGCTTCAAGTGTAAAGATTTTATTCCTCTGAGCATTAACAGAAACCTTTGTGAGGAACGTGTTATTGCCAATACAAAAAAAGACAGTAATGACGCACATGAACACATCATGCAGGCATCCCCCACTAGTTCACAGAAATGGCTTGAGGTATTGGCACTGCTGTGATCGTAACTTTCTACGTTAACTTGTGCTGTAATTTGCATTTTGTGTTCAGCTCACTCCAGTGCAATACGCAGCAGGACAAAACAAAATGACAGTGATGCAAAAGCAGCATGTTTTCTTCCTCTCTCTAGTTTTTTTCTCCGTTATTTCCACATCTTGTCAGACTTCTGCTTAGCCTATTGTTTTGTATTCTGATGATTACATTTCCTTTACTAGGCTACATTTCAGCTTCATTCATACGATTAAGCTCATTCGGTTTTCAACAATTTTTTGATCCATCTATGCCACCAACGCATCTCCTATACGGTTCAGAAAAAAAAAGAAATCACATAATTCAGTAAAAGTGAAACAAAGCAGCCAACACCTGAGCCTAAAAGATTTAGTTAGGTTGATACAACAGCAGTGAATGTAAAATGGGTCTTGTAAAACTTGCAGATGAGGTATAGTTTCACACGGCTGATAGTTTGCCTCTCTTTGTTATGATATATAAAACTTGATATTATGCAGGTGCGCACAACAGCTGCAAAGTAGGAGATGTTACATTCAGGCAAAGTATTTGATGATTGTTGGTCTTTCTGATGTTTTTCCAAGAAAAATCGTACTTAGCGGCAGCCAATTACCAAACATCTGTCCAAAAGTGGCCAAGATTAAACAAATAAACAAGACATTATTAAATCAATTCTATTAATAAATATAGAGTAAATTTATTACATGTTAATTGATTCTGCTTCTTTTCAAAATAAATTTGTTTATTACAAGTTTTTATTTCAAAATATCTTTTTTCCCCCAAAAGTGTTTCTTTTTTTTTTTTAAATGCAGTTTTTCCCCCAATGACCTATCAAAGATTCATCACAAAGTTTTTTGTGAATTTTGTGAAACAGGGCAGAGCCAGGTATGTGATTGGCTGATGCTTTGGTCTGAATGAGTAAACAGCCAATCATGTCGCTGTATCCGCCATGCCAAATTCTTTGTGATGAACAGTGGCATTTTGAAATAAAATGGTGGTCACTTGGGAAAATGTCATTTTGAAATAAAAAAAAAAAAACTCAAGAAAAGGGATATTTTGAAATGAAAACAGCTGTAATTAAATAAAAAATGACCTGAAAATAAATCACGAGACAAAATGTCATGCTTGTCGAAACCAAGCAAAGGAATCACGCCTGATCTGAAAGTATCATTTGAGCTACAGTACAGAATAAAGAGTGGCAAAATTAAAAAAGAAAACTAATAAAACTATAAATGCACATCTTGTGTCACACGTAAGACACCTAATTTAAGCGTACAGGACAATTATCAAACATATTTTGGTTGTGTCGATTTGGTCCTGAGAAACATCACAAATTCATCTTTTGAATTTGGCACCAATCACCCTGTAATTATTATTATTATTATACACTAATAAAAATTGCACAAGGAATACATTCGCCATTTGCTCATCAACAGTTTCTTATGAAAGGCAAGTTTTGGAGTTTGTTTATCACAGAAAATTCACTATTGACCACATGTAAAAAAGATGGAATAAAAACTACTCTAGCAGATTGCAACGAGTACAAAAAGGTGCAAAAGTCTTTCTTGAAATACACTTGTCTTTGTTTGTTTCTATGAAGGAATTATTATTTCCAAAAGCACTGGTCTAATAACGTCTTTTATCCAAAGTCCTCAAGAGGTAGTAGAAATGGCTCATGTAAACACATAAATGAAACTGCCATTTGGTGTCTTAAAACGACACTAGATTCAATGTGAAAACACACAACATGATTTTTAGCTCCCATTGCCACTTGAGGCTGATAAAAGGGAGAATTTACCGAGTGCAGCTTTAAAAATAAGTATCCATTACAAACAATTTGCCAAGATCAGAGTGCTCCAATTAAAAATGTTAAGAAGAAGTTTGTCAAAGTTGCTCAATCTAGCCAGTGTCACTGATGATACCATCAAGAGGCATTTGGTTGTGATAGTTACCTTGTACTACAAATTATTACATTCCTGATTTGTGCGTTTATAGTCTTAAAAGTGTATCAAAATGACGTTTCAGACCCTTGGTTGATAAAACAGCAGCGCCTGAGAAAGAGAGAAACACAATCTTTTCCTATTATGAATGTGGTCGTTATTCAACCCCTGAAAACCTAAAATATTCTCAAATAACTTTTTGTTGTACTGTTTTGCAGAGTGAAATCAAATGAAATCATATGCAGACATGCCAACGTGGTCCGTAATACAGCAGCAATGGTTAGTCGATCGACAGAAAAATAATCGCCAACTATTTTTAGAATTAATCGTTAAAAGCAATTTTTCATGCAAAAATGCTGTTTTCAGCCTCTCAAATATGGAGATTTCCTGTTTTTCTTTGTTTTATATCATATTAAACGGAATATCTTTGGGTTTTGGACAAAACAAGGCATTTAAAGAGATCAGTTTTCACTATTTTCGGACATTTTGTAGACCAAACGATTAATCGAGAAAATAATTGGCAGATTAATCGATAATGAGTGTAATGGTTAGTTGCAGCCCTAGTCTGTAAATGTACAGTCTGATCTAATCTGTTTGGTCATTCAGTCTGAATTCAAATACGGAGCCTCGCACATGAAGGAAGAGAACTGAAATCAGAAGCTCAGTGATAAGCCGGGACACTGCAGAAGCTCAGTATTTGAGAGGATTCGGTAAGTTAGAAGGCCATCTGGTACAAACATTTGGCCTCATTGCTGGAGCAGGGTGATGTCAACATCATCGTGGACGCCCTGTAGAAGCAACTCGCCGGGGAAGTCGATCACCTTCTTCTTCTTGGCGGCCTTCAGGGTGCCCACCAACGCCTCGAAGATGTTGGCACACTGGTCGTCATGAAATAAGACCCCAAACTTCACCGTGGTTTGACCATCAGCATCTGAAATAAGACAGTAGAGCAGATTGATAAAGGTTTTTAAATGGCTAAATCGATTAAATTATGAGACGTGAATAAAATAATCTACTTGCTTCTTTCGGGCGAGTTTGGACGCTGGAATCTTTTGCTTTGACTCGTTTCATTTGCGCGATTACTTACGTCGCTCGCCGCAGAAGTTCACATTTTTCAACTCACGCGAATGAGCAAATTTGCATCGCCCAACCAGAACTCGTGTCTAATCGCGTCTTTACATGTAATTCAGTCGCGTAAATTAATTTATTCGCATCCGGTGTGTACACAACATTCGTGTTATCATTGGATTTTATTTTGATAACCACTCGTAAAAGGTATAGCTTTATTTTGTGTTCAGACCAGAGGTGAATAAAATTATTTACTCGCTCAATTTGCGTGAGTTTGGACGCGATTACTCGTGTCGCTCGCCACAGAAGTTCTGATTTTTCAACTCACGTGAATGAGCGAATTTACGTCATTCACTTCATCGCACCTGACCGAAAGTCACGTCTAATCGCGTCTTTACATTGACTTTATATGTAATTCATTCGCACAAATTAATTTATTCACATCCAGTGTACATGATATTAGAGCTTTTTCTTATGGATATGGAATTAGCTGATTTTTTTTTTTTTTAGATTAATTGATTAAGCGTTGACACTACAAAATGTCAGACTGTGGGAAGATCGCATAACAATTTCCCAGAGCCCATGCATGGTGATCTCTTCAAATTTGTTGTTGTATCCGACCAGCTGTCCAAAATCCAAATATATTTAATTTAAAATGATATAACATTGAGAAAACCAGTGCATCTTGACATTTGAGAAGCTGGAAACAGCACATTTGAGCATTTTATCTTGAACTTAAAAAAATAAGTATCATATTTTTGCTGCTTATTTTACTGTCGGTCAACTAATCGTTTCAGCACTTGGTGGCTTTGTGGCAACTTTGCCACTGATTTGTTGGCACATCATTATGTTTACTGAGTGGGAGACATTGTAGATGCCTGAAATTCACAATTTGAGATGAATGCAGCATTAGCACCAAAGAGCGCATGAAAAAAGTTGTTAAAGAGATATTTTAAGACTAAATACAAGTAAGTGGGGCAGTGAGCTAGAACTAGCCTCTATCAACATCACATGGCTGCATGTTTATGGTCCATTAGAATTCATGGCATGATTAACATGGCTTCAAAACTCTTCTTCTATGCCAAAGTACAAAATGAAATACACCATCCTCCAATACAGAATCATGGACTCACTTGGAGTACCGAGTCGCTGAATCTCCTTCACCAGCAACGTTACTTCATGAGTGACATTCATTGTTGCTAGAAGGAAAAACAAAGTCAAGAGACAAATATTAACAGAAATAGACTTTTTCTTTAGCTTGACCTAAGTCTGCTTTTTTTTAAGCATCAGAAAACTGTGTGGGACAGCCCACCAAGCCAAACTCCGTTCAAAATTGTGTCATTTTCATTCCTGTTGCCTCTAGGAAAAAGTAAATGCCTTCTTAAATTAAATATTTTTTAATAAAAGGTACATCTCTCAGTTCGGGATATGCTTAATCCACCAATCAGCGATTATTTCAATACAATGTCCATTTTCCTAACTGATCTTCCGGGTCACTGCTCGTGTGGTTGACCGGCTCACTCGTAGAGCAGTTTCTAACGTGTTTCTTCTGTTTTTCACTAATCTTGCCCTGTGTAATACTGCTGCTCTATGTGCCTTCAATTGCCCCCTGGGGACAAATAAAGTTTTTTTTAAATTTGAATTTGAATTTTGACATGGGTACCTTAGACCAACGATGACAATGTGAAGTAAATAATTATGTAAAAAATTAAAAATTAAAAAAAGATCTAATTGCTTCTTGATGAGGTCATTAACGTTAACGTGTTAACGTGTTAACAGGTTAACGTGTAGCCAGACCCAGACCTATCTCCGCAGCGCAGTCAGGAACACGGGTCGTGTCTAGAACGTAACCCTAGATTTGCAAAACCCGGCGAAACCGAGCAAAACTCTCGCGAGATTAATTTCTCGACCACCTAACCCTTAACCATACCATTGGAGGCTAATGCCTAACCACACCCAGTTTACCATATCATTCGAGTTTAATGCCTAGCCATACCCGTCCAACCTTAACTATCCGAGATTAATGCCTAACCGTACCCGTCTCGCGAGACTTTAACAAATCTAGCGTTATCTACACCACGACCAGGAACACGCTACAACATGAACGGGGCGGATCAACAATGCGGAAATGGGTGGATTAGCACACTCAGCTAGCCATAACAGAGCACAAATCCTTACTGTAATTCATTATTTTTTGTGATGTGTGGTCATTATTAAGTGCGGGTTAATATTCACAATTCAAATATGTCTTACATAACTTCAGGTACAAATTAAAGTATTAAAATGAGCAGCAGATACGAACTCACCGGTAACGTTAGCTTCTAACGTTCAACAAATGATCCGCTGAGGGAGGACGGAGGAGTTTCAGACTGCTAAACGGATGTAATATTTGGTGACAAAATGATGTCGTAAAAGTCAACATAAAACCAGTTTAAAATGTAACATTAACATGTACATATTTACCTTGTAATTCCTGTAATTTTAATGAGATGATGGACGACTTTTCTGATGAATCTGCTCCGGTGCAAGGATATACAGGAAGAGGAGGTGTGGCGTTCAATGTCTGCTCGGAAACTTCCACTGTACTCTGCACTGCACACAGAATCAGATTAGTTTTATCTAGTGGGGGCAGAGGGCTTGATTGATATTACACGTTTAATGTATTTTGCTTAAAGGTGTCGTATATGACTATTAAAAGAAATGTATATATATATATATATATTATTAAACAGACATAAAACACTGGACCAGAAATGTGAGGATATGAATAGCATCATTATATTACATTTGTGTCACATAAACAAAACACATTGCCATGTAAACAACAAGTGCTGAAACTCAAACGCATTACATTTTTTAATATATTTGCACAAACATTTCCAGAACTTTCAGCAACACCTAATGAATCAGTAAGCAAACATTGACTAATGAAGGACATAAGATATGGCTGAGGGCAACTGTAAGATGTCAAAATGTAGGCTATGATTTATTTCTGTCATGGGTTTTTTCACATTCATTTATTTATTGGTTTATTTAAAACAGGGACAGCGTACAATAAATGTTTGTTTTTTTTAATCTGGTATTGCACCAGATAAAGCACAATGCTATTTTCCATCTCTTGTCCCCGGCATGTATATAGGCTAATGTAGGCCTGCATATATAAAAATGATAATTCCACATTACATTAATGAATGCACCTTAGGGCAGACCAGTGTGTATCCATTAGGAGAGGCTTTGTCAGACCTTAATGACTTCATGGCTGTCTGTCTTTCAACCATTAAAAAATGGTTTAAACACATTCTCTAATACTTGCAGGGATAGCATTCCACTATTTTGTTGCTGTGATTAAAAAAGCAGTTTGAGCAGGTATTATACAAATTTCCTGTAATACCTGAAGGCACCATAAAGCTCATCTGACTCCATCGTGACACAATGCGATACTTTCACAGGCACTGCTCCATATATGGCATGGGAGAGAAACGCCTGCCCCTACAAAACAAGTTACCTTTTCTAGTCCTCCAGAAATGACTGGGGAGAGAGCCCACCACATCCAACTACAAAATAAAAAATAGGCCTTCAGAGCAGTGTTAATGCATTTAAACAAGTTACAAATTACAGTATGGAAGCTGCCTAAAAACAAAAAGCAAACTCAAACATGTTGAAACCAATGGTATTTCTATGCAGAGGGCCACAGCAGCTCACATGGCTCTGGTCCTCTTTCCCTCCATATTTACCACCCTCCTCTCCTTTATCCCTTCGTTTGCATCCCTTATACTTTCATTTGATCTAATCTTCCTGTCTTTTCCCTTCACCACCTACTCCACCCGCATGATGTAGCCACAAAATTTATATTTGTTATACTTTATTAAACATTAGCTGTGTTAAATGTATGTTCTATGCTTTATGTACTCAATAATCTTCTTCTGACAGAGTCGGTACACTCTGGGCTTTCTCACGTTAATTATTATAATATGTTTCTCTTTTACTGTGTAGTTTACTGTGTAACCACAAAGGAAGTTTGTCTCCACATCTTATTTATCCAAAGCTCACCAAGCATTCATTGCCATGACACATGACATTCCTGATTTAGTATCAGTCAAGTGACATGATGA
Organism: Heterobranchus longifilis; assembly: GCA_028570985.1. Taxonomy (NCBI): domain Eukaryota; kingdom Metazoa; phylum Chordata; class Actinopteri; order Siluriformes; family Clariidae; genus Heterobranchus; species Heterobranchus longifilis. The sequence continues at coordinate 11,338 of JAOVVB010252535.1, read as the reverse complement.
GGACCTTAAGACTGGTCCTGCTATACCTGGGTTTAAGGCCTTGTCTTGAAGAAGGTCCTTGTGTCACATTTTAAGTCCTTCTTTATTTCAGTTATGTGCCTATATGGTGCATAGTCCTAAATTAATGTGTTAAAAGTTATTGTGTTTATATGACCACACAGAAAATCTGGACCAAAGTAGTATTTTCACCCTCAGTGGGTGGGTGGAACAGGGATTAAAAGGGGCCCAGAAGCACTACATATGATTTTGTTGTATTTTTTGTTGAAGCTAAGAATTTGTAGCAGTGATGGGCTTGTGCTGTTTGTATATGGCAAATGATGACATGATACACAATTTATTATGATTAATGATTATTTATTACCATATTATTAAACACTGAAAAAGAGTGAGTGGCCTAGTCCTGAACAACAACAACAACAACAACAACAACAACAACAACAACAACAACAACAACAACAACAACAACAATATAATAACAATAAATTGTCTGTCTCTATCATAACCATAACCATAACCATATACTGTATAAAAATAATCACAACAATCATGTTACCAGTGTTATTTACCATAGTGTGGACTTTTATTTTGAAATCCCTCATCCGGGTCCCTGAAGGCCAAGCAAGCTCGCGCTGTTAGCGTAGTGGCGTCGCGAGACATCAAGCTAGCCGTAAGAACCCTGAGATAAGACCGGAAGTTTGTTGAGTTTGTTTTCAGAACAAAAGCGTAATTTTGTGGTGTTTTTTTTGGAGATTATTATAGAATCTTTTTCGGGATATTTCAGTGATGTAGGCCTATTTAAAATCTTATGTTGCAATTGAATTATGTTTAAGCACAAATAATTAATTAAAGTTGAACATTTTGGGGGACGTGGGTGCTAATTTGATTTAATTTTTTTTGTGGCACTTTTCATTCACGATTCTCACCTGAAGAAAGAAGAACTACTCTAAAATTGAATGTTGGCTCATTATCACAGTATTTTGTTTTTAACAAAGTTAATACCAGATTATCCTGCGAGAGGGCCCCAGAGCAAAAAGAAGCTACAAGGCCCCTACTAAACTAGTTTTCCTCCTGTTTTCTGTGTAATGTAAACAGTTTTTCTGTGCTGGAATACTACATAGCCCCAAGTTTGACATATGGTAACTTGAAACAAATACATTTAGGAGCATTTAACAAGAAACCACAACACAAGATGTGTATTCATCAGTCTCTTGTCAATTCAGACAAACATATGTTCAGATCATAACCCTGGACTAATGTCACTGCAATCATGGCCAGATTAACCCACAAGAGAGGCCTGGTGGGAAAATGAGTTGTGGGCCTCCACTGACCTGGTGCTTGTTACCTCAAAGGATATGGCAAGACTAGTAAAAAATGGCCTGGGACCCGGGAGGCATTTGCTCACTTTGCCTGGTCGCCTATCCAGCCAGGATTTTAAAATGTTATAGCTTTGGGTTGAGTTTTATTATTTGCGCTAGCCTATTTGTATTTGTTTATCATTTATAGAAACCTTTGACTTGTATATAGACATTATATGTTGTTGGTCATTGATGCTTTTTATATATGCATCTATTTAATCTCACCTTCTTGCATGTATATAATAGTTCTATATATATATTTTACCTATCTTTGTCCTTGTTTTTAGTGTGTCTTCTATCTCTATATCTACTGGAACTGTGTATGCCATTGAAAGCAAGGGAAACCAGAATCAAATTCCTTGTATATTCACACATACTTGGCCAATAAACCTGATTCTGATTCTGAAGTTCACATCAACAGGTGTTTTAAGGCAAGGCACTATATACATGCAAAACACAGTTTTTTCATGCACTAAAACTTGTAATATAAAAAAGAACTGTCTTAATGTAAGTAATCAATTGGAGAAGTTTCATGGTGATCTAAATGTCACCCGGTAGTGTCTCCCCTTAATTTGAAAAATCCTACCGGAAGTGTCACTTTAACTCTGAGTGGCTTGACACTGGTGGCAGGAATGGCGGCTAAGATTACTAGAGGAAGGAACCCAAAGACCATGAAACTTTACTTCTAACGGCCCCGCTGAGGAATTTGTTTCCAGCGAAACGCAGAAACACTATCCCATAACGGATTAAAGGGAGAAGAAGTGCTATAACGTGAGATTAACGCGGTAGATGTCCGGGCTGAGGAGGTGGACGCACTTTGCTAGTTAGCTTAACGTTAGTGCCACTGACTTTGATTCAAGGTAGCCGTTAGCTCGCTGTACTACTAGCCAGCTGTTGGCTACTTGGCTTGGCTGGCCCAACAAGTTAACTAAGTAATTAACTGTATGAAAACATTCCGTATTTGAATATTTGAGTGGTGATCATCTGTCTTTGTCAACAGATGGTATTTTGAGTTTTTACAGAGAGTGCGATCAGACGACAACAAGTCGACACAGCGCGTTGAGAACATTATTACTGCTAACCTAGCTCGTGCTAGCTAAGTTAGGATCCTGAAGTCTCGCCCATTCTTTGGATCCTGCCCCAGCCATTGGTTAAGGGCTAATCAACAGCCAAGTAGTCTGATTTTCAGGGTCGATTGGTACTACGATGGAAAGTCTAACGTTGACTGATGTCGAGCAGAAATATTACTCGGATTTGTTCGTCTACTGCGACACGGACAACACCAAAAAAGTGGCTTCCAACGGGAGAGTTCTTGACCTTTTCCGGGCGGCCCAGCTACCCAGCGAAGTTGTCCTGCAGGTAAGCTAGCGTTAGCGAGTGCCAGTTTTTTTTTTTTACGTGTTATCATCAGACTGTAAGGCTGGCCACGAAATGTAGCGCTGCTTATGGATATTTTACAAACTTGCCTGGCTGTCAGAGCTGACCTGTCATCCAGTTAAGCTATGGTTAGCCTTGGTAGTTAGCAGCAATGCTGCGCAGCAAAAGAGACACACCTTCTTCTGGCTAACGTTAGCCTCAGCCAAAGAGAGTGGCCAGCCAAGTCACATAGTTAACCTTAGCCAAACATGTAGCCTCAAACTGACATCTTATTCACACAACAGACACTTTTGTGTCTGCTCCTTAAGTATCTTTTTGTGGGCATGTGTTGAACAGCGCCCAATGTACATAACGTTACAGAAAATCATGTCCCCATCAGCCCTTAGCTTCAGATTACTGCCCACTCCTTCCTGTCTTCTCACTTCAGTAAAATCTGTTATTTTGCACTGGGCTGAGGTGACATAATGGACATGCAGACCCAATGTCACAGTGTCCGCTTGTCAGTGTGATGTGTGAAAGTCGTTACCTACGTTAACCTGCACTGCCTCAAAAATGCATGACTTAGGAATGGTCTATCAATCAACCAGCCTTTACACAGACCTTGTCAGTATCTATTAAAGGTGACATATTATGCTCGTTTTCAGGTTCATACTGGTATTTTGGGTTTTCACCAGAACATGCTTTAATGTTAAAAAAGAACCAATATTTTTCTCATACTGTCAGTCTGAATACACCTGTATTCACCCTCTGTCTGAAACACTCGGTTTTTGCACCTCTCTCTTTAAGCCCCCAGACAAAAGCCTAATCTGCTCCAATTGGTCAGTGTTTCCGGGTCTTCCGCATCTGCACTGTTGGCATCTCTTCACCGTCATTGCAACCGGGGAATGACTGTAATCACACTGTAGCGGCACGTTCTACACAGATACACAATGGCCTCTGTATATAGTTGTGACATCACAACCTCATGGAAGTTGTAGCGGCTCGTTTAAAGGCACAGTTTCTAAATACGGGCTGTGTGCAGTTCTCTGTGATTTGAGCTGGGCAATATATATCGATATTATATCGATATTTTGATATGAGACTAGATATCGTCTCAGATTTTGGATGTCATATGTAATATGTGTGTTGTCTTTCCCTGGTTTTAAAAGCTGCATTACAATGAAGTGATGTAATTTTCTAAACTGACCAGACTGTTGAAGTAATTATTTTGTGAAAGCACCAATAGTCAACCCTACAATATTGTCACAATATTAATATTGTGGTATTTGGTCACAAATATTGTGATACTTGATTTTCTCCATATCACCCAGCCCTACTTTGACAGTATTTATATAGCCTAGCACGCTTACCTGCTTTATAATAAAAAAAGAAGACATGTAAATCACACTTTTGACAATATGGAACCCTTAAAATCTGTTATTTTGCTCGCCACTGCGTTGAGCTGACATGATGGAAATGTAGACCCAGTGTCACAGTGTCAACTTGTCAATGTGATGTATAAAAGCTGTCTTAGCTTAACCTACACTGTCTCAAAAATGCACAACTTAGGAATGATGTATCAATCACCACAGACCTTGTAAATATGTATTAACCCACAGATACGTTCTTGTCAGATTATAGTATTGATGTTGGCCGTGATGCCATCCACACCGTCTCTGCTCTGTCTGTTAACTGTGAGTTATGAGCAGTCAGTGAGGCTGCAGCAGCTCCATTTGTTTCTGTGACTCCGGGTCTCTCAGCAGGCCAATATTTGCAGTTTGTGAGTCAGAATCCTTTTTCAAGGTCAACAAGGGGAGCTGTGTGGTGGAAGAATTAGGCAGTGTTGTAATCCTCTACTTTCAAAATGTACACTGTGGTGGCCAATGAGACACATGCAGCTACAGTGTCATGTTGTAACAGGCGGAGAAAAGTGACTGGTACTTTGTATCCAGACATACTCAGAATAAGTTCTTTGTCAGCAAGAAAGGGATCAGTCAGCCATGGCGGGCTGTCGGTGTTGTGCCTCTCAGCACTGAAAGACTCATATTAATGTTATGAAGTGTAACTAGCTGGGTGTTAATCGTCTACATTATACACTCACCAAAAAATGCATTATCTCCTATGTGTTTCTGTGCACATTTTAAACACTTTGTAATGTCTATTGTGCTGCCCAGTCTACCATTTTGGGCAAAGCCTGCTCAGCATGACGTCAAGTACAACAAAGTATTTGATAATCAGGCTTATTAGTGGCGAGACCCACTGAACATCTGCCAATGAGCTGAGTAAATGAGACTGTTGCTTGTGCGTTTTTTTTTTTTTAAGGTCCGTCCTCGATTTAAGAAATTCTTCACTCTTACAGTTTTGTTGACTAATCGATTAGTTGATTAATTGACACAAACAAATAAAGGCCTGCCCCAAATAATGGCCGGGGGGGGAAATCAAGGGTGGATAAACAGCCGCTTTTTTTAAGACATGTAAAAGCTTTAAAATTCACGATTTATGTTGTAGAACAAAACATGAAAATCTCTTAAGCTCTCTAAACCTTGCACACTGCGTCTGATGCGTTTTATTATTCCATAATAAGCTTGAATCTCTGAAGTGTGAAATTCGCTTTTAAATGTGCTTTACCTGTCCTGTATTTACATTTTGGATGATGACGCTTGCATGGACGGTGGCTCTGAGTGGTCAAACAACTCTCTTTTCCTGTTGACAGATGCGAAAAAACACAGAAAATCAAACCTGTTCCGAAAACTTCAATGACGGACGAAAGTTTCAGAGTCGGTGTGTAAATGTGATCGACGCAGCGTGAGGTCGTATTTATTTTTAAACGTGCGACAATTTTGGACCAAAAAAAACTCAGTGTGCAATGGCTTTCATTCCTGCAGCATTCTATTACGTGTTACAGTGTTGCTTGTGAGCACGGATAAGAAAAAAATGTAGCCTTCTGTTAAAGCAAACCTTAAATATTAGTTATGTATTGTTTATTTTCTTGTTTAATTCTTCTGTGTAAAATTCTTTAACTTATGAATTGTGGAGGGCAGTCTGGTCTTCTCTTTTCTCAGTAATCTTTAAGATCAGAGTCTCAGATGAATACAATGTCGTTAACTGTTCCTCCTTGTCCCCGTGTGTGTGTGGGTTTAGATCACAGAGCTATGTGGAGCCACTCGGCTGGGTCACTTTGGACGGAGCCAGTTCTACATCGCTCTGAAGCTCATTGCCATCGCCCAGTCCGGTCTGCCCCTGAGGGTGGAAAGCCTCAACTCGGGTGAGTCCACCACCGTTGGATTTAACCATTGATCTTACTTCAGAACCTCCTCTCACACAAGAACGGACAGAGCCCCTCTCAGCACCATCATGTAAAACGTACCGGGTTCTCACACAAGTGCCGCTGGACTCGAAGCTTTTTGTGCATCTACTGTGGTCAAAATCTTGTTTTTTTAGTTTAGAAATGATAGCTTAATGAATCTGAGGAGGTCATGGGACAGGAAGCAAGGGGCAGAAAAGAAGACTTTTAGTTTAAAGTCCTAAACAATGCAGTCTGTGTTGCCTAATTGTGCAAATGATGGACTTAATATCATAAAGAATGTAAAGCTTTTTACTCTGTTTGATGCTTAAAACCTGCTGCATTGTATGGCAGTTAAAATAAATCAATCACAGTTTGTCTTATTCAGTTAGTAGAGAGGGGCAGCCATTATTGTTGGTGGTTGGATTCCCACCTCCTTCTGTCCACATGTCAAAGTGTCCTTGAGCAGGACATTGAACCTCAAATTGCTCATTATATGTTTACATGGGGGAAAAAAATATTGGTTACTTTGGACAAAAATGTAATCAATCAGAAATGATCTATTGGTGGCAGTAGCTTAATATTTGTGTTATGAGGTGCTTGACAATAGGAGCTGTTTCTACCAGCTTTCTATTTATTTTTACTAAATAGTCTAGAGTCTAAGCCCTCAAGGGTTTAACTGCAAAATAGCTTTTTTATGTTTGTCTTTGGCGTGACTCCTTTAAAAAAAAAACACACACACACACACGAGGGAAGATGTCCCAGTCACCCACTGCATGAAGTTACTTGTTTGGCCTGAAATATTGCAACATGAAGTTGCTGAAATGATTTCATAATTTGATTTAAATATAAGGAAGCACAGAGGACACTTCCTCATAGCAAAATGGACGTGATGTACTATGTGATGTTTATTAGACTTGGGGATGTTTGGACTCTTAAAAAGTGAGTGCACGGTGAGTTTTGGTGATGCACTTTGGGTTTTTGAGTCCATGCTGTTGTTTGCTGCTTTTTTAATACTCCTCTGATTATATGACAAAATCACTATCTTCCTTTAAATATTAGTCGTCCAATCATTTCTGTGTTTTATACACTCTACATCTTACCTTTTTTTTGTCATATGTCCATCTTGCTTATTCTTGCATTTTTGTTTTTATTTTGTGTGAAGACTTTGATTTTGAGCAGATGCTTTACAAAATACAAATAAAGTAAATGTTGTCGTTGCTGCAACGTTGGAAGTTAAGAAACAACAATACTTGTAAACAGTAGAAATGTCACGTTTTGTTGCCATTCTTATGGCAAACCAACAGTGAGGACTTTTCTTCTATTGTCACTATTTTGTACTGACATTCACCGTCGTATAAATCCACTGTAGAGGAGACGACTACACCGTTTACTGCAGCAACAGCAGCATCAATAGTCCAGCATTCAGTGCATTTTGAGGAAGCAGTCTGACTTTTTCTGTTAGTCTCATTAGACATCTGTCACTCTCCTCACAAAGCCCTATAAACCACAGCTGATTGCAAGAAGTTCATGCTCTTCTCTAGGCATTCTGGGAAATGTAGGGAGTCAATAACTGAAGAAGCAGACTTTACACCAAAAAAAGTAAAGTCGTCAGCAAAAAGTAACTGATGATCCACTAAACATCCCAGACTGATGATATCTGACAATTTTAGTGCAATGGAGAGTGATGTCACTCCTCCAGTTTAGTGCATTAAAGCACCTGAAAATCGATGCGAGACTAATCTGTCCTCTAATCCTGTGAATGGATCGCTGTCTCACCAGTCAAAGACCTGCCGCTGCCCAGGTTCGTGGTGGGGAAGAATGAGGCCGAGGCGAGGCACGCGGCGCTGTACCAGGACACAGACAGTCAGGGGTTGTACCCAGCCTCTGCCACCGCAGTAATGCCCAGACCACCAGGCAGGGGTCTCCAGAACAAGAAAGGTCCCCCAACATCCACTTCGCTTCCCGCCCACGAGGTCATCCAGCCCCTGGCGCCCAGCATAGAACCACAGGTTAGTCATTTTACTTTCCTCATGTAGACATGACACTTACTTAAACATACAATATGTAAATTTCTGCTCAATCAAAAGTGATAACAGAAGACGCAGTTTGGTGATATTGTGAAGTAGATCATGGGAGTCTTCACCACCATTGCAGACATTGCAGTCAGTTTTTTCTGGTTAGGATTCCTTCAGTGTTCAGGATTTTTTTTTTTTTTTACAGGGATCCGAATTATGTGCAGAAGTCTCGTCCTCTCCAGAACAAACTGACCCGGTGATTAAAACCAGTAAAAACACAGAATAAAGCATGTTCACTTTAAAAACCAGTGTTCCTCCAACGCTGTTCTGCTTGTTGGTGGAGGGGCTGCGAGCCGAGCCTCCGCTAACGATTGCTCAGCTTGTTTCCCTGATAACTTACGATCCAGATGTCTGATGACTAAAGTCCTTCATCCGGTTAAAATACGTAGTTAAAAAGACCAAGATCTAAAAAGTGTATCGTAAAAATGCGGCTTAAAACGGTATGAAAAGTCAATTTATGACAGCTTCTGTCAGACAACCACAACACTGACGCATGTGCAAAGGGGATATGATGGCGCCCAAATATAGCGGCTCGTTACCTTGAATAAAACTACGGATTTCTCTGGGTTTCAAAAATTGTTGAAATATTTGGGATAATGTAAGTACACAACTCAACAAAATATATAACATAGGTCTAGTTGTTTTTAGACATTTTAATACAGAAATTTTAAATATACATTTTTATATACTGTCCACTTATAGTTGCCTATCCTATGATATAAAAATAAATGTATGTGTGCATAGACCATAAATGAAGGTATTGGGTCAGGCTTAGGGTTTAAAGACACACATGCCTTTTTTCCCTTTCCTCTTTCAATAACTGCATTAAATACAGACTTTAGTATTCTCTATCTTTTGGGAAACATCTACACATTATATTTCCTCCTCCAGCTGAACCCAGCAGTTACTAGAGATATGCCACTGGAATACTGTTGTGTTTCCTGTGTTGTTGTTTTTCCTGTACATGTTTCAGCACTCAAACTACGCTCTGAAGTTTTCTGCTGTTGACTTTTTTTTGCTGAAACCAGCAGTGTGTTGCCTGTCAGTTACGTAGACCTCGTATCTATTTGCATCTATTGTGAAATGACATTCGCTGGTTGCTTGAACATCCCATATCAGTGATGAGCAGCTTTGAAGCAGTATTTGGTGGCTCGGATGTGGTGTGCTGGAGATGGATATCTTGTAGTATTTGAGATGGGCTCTGAAAGTTAATACCATACCATAACATGTGAAACCATAAATAAGACAGACACTTCTGCACACTGAACTTCAGTTTTTTCACTGTTTTAAGATTTTAAAAGATCGCATTTCTGAAGCTGTTTATTCTCAATGAAAACTGCAGTTGTTTACAATGTTTATTGAATGTATTTTTAATCTGCATACACATTTCATGTGTTTGATTGTGTTTATATGTGTTACCAGCCTGAACCGACGTCCCCGGTGGTCTCCCCTCACCAGTCTCCCCCCACCTCCCCTCACTCGTGGAGGAAACACAAGCGGCAGCCCAGTGGAGGAAACGCAGACAGACAGCCGGCGGTGGCTCCAGCTGGAGCTGTGTGGACGCAGTTCAGAGAACCACAAGCAGGTAACATCCACTGATCCACTGCTGCTGAATAGTAGTTGGTAGGGATGCTCATTTTTATTATTTTTCAAGCCGACAGCCGCTGACTAATCGCTGACTAAACTGACTAGCAGGAAACTTTCCCAGTTCTCCCGTCCGGGAGGCCCGGACACATACGCTCAGCGTCTGCGGAGAGCTGTGGTCGTTTACCGGTCACACAGCCACAAATGTTGCGTGCGTTGTTGTGTGGCCACATGCAGCCAATTTCCCTGAATGGAACCACTTGTGCACCTGTGCATCTGGTAAACGCTGTCCGCGACTCCGTGGAGCGAATGTCCGAGCCCGTCTCCACCACATCCACCCACGAGGCTGTCAGCTGTGTGTCTGCCTGGCACACTCTGTGTGCAGGACGGCTGATTTAACCCACCGGTCCTCATTGATACAGCGTCGTGTGTCACGCAGATCTCCGCTGTGAGCGCCGGCAGCAGTCGGTTGTGAGAGCCACACACGGAGCAGAAAAAAAGGAGCTTAAAACACACTTTGCTTGTGCAAAGTTTGCAACTGCAAGTTAACTGGCAGTTAAAATATTGTATAGCCTGTTTTTCTTTTACCATGCAACAAACTTTGTTTTATTACCTTTTCATTTTTATTCTAATAATATTGTTTGTAACCGTTTAACTGATAGTAATAATCGGTTAACGGTTAAACGGTCAATTATTAACATCCCTAGTAGTTGCTGATGATAAATTGAGGGCTGCACGATATGAGGAAAAGACTGAAAGGAAATTATTTCCAACATTATTTCTCTCTCTTTCAACTAACTGTCTTTAGCGATGTGTTTATCACGCAAGTTGATATCGCGATGACGATTAAAAAAAAAAAACTTTTATTGTGCAGCCTTAGATAAATTAGAAATTAATTGATAAAGAAATGCCCAAATTCTTGAGTGTCAGATTTTCCAGTGTCTCATATTTACTTATTTTCTCTGTTATATCATGTTAAACTGAATATATTTGGGATTTGGACTCATTTTACACTATTTAACTAATAATAACTGATATTTAAAACAATCGTTAGTTGAAGCCCTGAGTTAAAGTCAATAGGAAAAGGCCACAAGGCGAATGATAATGGCTTCTTTTTCTGGAGAGTCGTGTGTTTTCTAAAGTTGAAAGCAAAGAAGAGGCAGGGTTTTCACTGGTGATGATAACAATGATGAAAGTGTGACAGACTTGGCAGACTTAGTGGTTTATGTTACTTCCTGGTGTTTGCAGCTTGTACATAAATGATGTTTGCTGAGAATGGCAGTTACAGCAGTTAGTCATTAGAGGAACAAATGAGAACATCACATGACCTGTGCCGTGCTTTCATCAGTACAAAATGTGATGGAGATGTTACAGAAAAAGAACGGTATGAAATGGGGATGGGACAATCATCGATTTTATCGTGGATCGCGATTATAAAACTCCATTATCAGGATAATCGTGAATATCCTCACGGTTGACAGCAATTCACTACAGTGTCCCATCTGTGGTGCAATAAAAAATATTTGTTTCTTAAAAAAAGCCGTAATGTTTCAAGAAAAAAAGTCGCAATGTTTCGACAACAAAGATGTAATGTTTCGAGAAAAAACACCTCACAATTTTATGAGAAAGAAATGTGAATGTAAGAAAAGAGTCGTAATGTTTAGACTGAAGAACTCACAATT